>SJYC01043994.1:0-12293 GCA_006408675.1 Madoqua kirkii | reverse complement strand
ATTTGGGAGAATGGCATTGAAATATGTATAATATCATGTAAGAAATGAATCGCCAGTCTAGGTTCGATGCAGGATACAGGATGCTTGGGGCTGGTGCACTGGGATGACCCAGAGAGATGGTATGGGGAGGGAGGTGGGAGGGAAGGTCAGAATGGGGACACATGTACACCTGTGGCTGATTCATGTCAATGTATGGCAAAAAACACCACAATATTGTAATTAGCCTCCAATTAAAATAGGGGGGAAAAAGAAAGAAACCCACACACAGCAACTAGAGAGTAGCCCCCTCTTGCTGCAGCTAGAGAAAGCCACAGGTGGCAGGGAAGACACAGCACAGCCAAAGAAATTAGATAAATAAATAATTTTTTAAAGTTATACTCCATTGTGGGATTTTAGACAAATCTTTATAGAACACAAGTAATCCAACATAACACAGAACAATAGCATATAAGAATCACAGTTGTTTATATATCACTGCTATCTTTTGAAACAAGACATAAATATATCATCTGAACTCTATTTTTTGAAAGTAAGTCCCAACTCTATTCATTTGTCAGAAACAAATTCACATGTCAACTTACAAGATGACCACAAAGTAAATATTTAATTAAATTTTATTTATTCAAATATTTATTCCAGAAATAGATTCTGTGAGCCTTTCATGTACAAGACAGAGCTCCAAAGACATAGACTCTGATTGTGGATGAAAAGGGCCAGGAACTTGCACTTATAGAGCCTATCATGGTTTACTGGGGCTTTGACCCAACTAACTGATGAGGCAAAGCTGAAAAGTTTTCCTTGTTCTTGTTCATCACAGAAGCACACTTCCCTTTATAACTGGAGTATCTTCAAAGTCTGCTTGTCAAATACTGTGAGTTATATGAGGAAGCAGAATATGGTTACAAGGGCAGTGAAAGGCAGCTCCCTATTTCATGAAAAGTTAAATAGACACTTACAAACATAACTTACAAGCTTCACTCCAATAGAAATGAACAGCAATCATAGAAAGACTAGTACCTGAATATTCAGAACAGCTAAATTAGTAATATCCAAACACTGAAAATAATCCAGTGTCCCTCAGCAGTTCAGGGAGTAGACAAATTGTGGTATATCCACCAATGAAATAACAATGAGTAATACAAAGAGCAAACTATTGATGCATGCAACAATTTGAGTGGATCTCAGAACTGTCATGCTAAATGGGGAAAAAGATACAAAGAGAATAATGTAATTGCATTTATATAAATTCTAGAAAGTGCAAATGAATCCATAGGAACAGAAAGCAGATCAGTCATTGCCTGGAAACATGAATAAAGGAAAATGAGGATTATGAAAGGCATCAAGGAACCTTTTAAGAGTAATAGAAATATTTGTTATCCTCATCGTGGTGCTCTTTTCTGAGAGTATTCACCTACTAATATTCATCAGATTATGCCCTTTAAATATGTACATTTTCTTATACAAAAGTTATACCTCAATAATGCTATTTTTAAAATATACATACCATCCAAAAATTATATTAAAAAAAAAAGAATTATAAAACACACCTCCACCCAAGAAAAAGCACTGGCTGAAGCACTTAGCAGTGTTTGTTACATATTGGTGCTAAATACATCATTGTTGAAAAATACACATCTGTAAATAACTGTTAGCACTTACATAATGCTTACTATCTATCAGTAAGGTTTGTTCATTTAATTAATATACGTTCTATAAAGCAAATTTTATTATTACAACAATTTAAAAAATATTGTGCAACTGTCTTCTATGTTAGGTTAGGACACCGAGAGCCTAGTCTTCAAGGTTATCCAGTCAGTAAATTGCAGAACTGAGACTTCCACACATGCAGTCTGTCTCCGGATGCATGTCTTTAGCTCCTACAACATACCACCATAAAAGAAACAAAAGAAGAAACTAAAGAATCCAGAAAAGAGGCTTCTCTGTGTGCTTGGCAGTCAGGGAAGTCTATTTAAAAAGACCGGATGTTTGCTGAGCTTTCAAAGGTAGGGGAATTTTGGAAAAAAAGAAGAGTAAAAGTGTATCTCAGACAAAGTTGATGCTGTCAGGCATGAAAGAACCCGAGAAGGTATTTGTCCAGTCTTTGGTGACATTCCTTACAGCATGAGTTAGATCAAAGTCCACTGACATTTTATCTTATAAATATTGCATGCAGGATATAAATAGCCGGATCAGTGGGGAAGAAGAGCAAGAGGAGGTGATTTCTCCCATGGCAGGAAAGGAATAGAAGATGGAGCTAGAGCTGACTGTTCAATGATGAATGTGGCAATCTTTTTCTTTTATGTATAGTATGACTGAGAAAAGGGGAAGTGATGAGCCTTGGCAGCTCACACTGACAAGGAAAAGGAAATATTGTTTTCATGGGGTCACATGCCCACACCAAAATTGGTTGCCAGAATTAGGAATTAAGAAGAACAAAAATACTACTCTTGGGATTCGACCATGGTGGTGAAGATGATGTTAACCAGACATCCAGGAGGACAAATACAGGGCATTATTCATGTCTAAAGAAACCAAGAGACATCTTCATGAGAGCAATCTACAAGGAAAGGGCAGCCAAGGAAGGGAATGTTACGCAAGGTGCCTGAAGAAGCAGAGAAGACCAGATGCAACTTTTGAGAAAGCTTGCAAAGCAAGGCTAACAAGTGAGGAATGGAAGGAGGTGATCAGACTTGTGGCAGAGGCTGAATCAGTGCTGACATGAAGAGGACTGAAAAAGAAAAAAGTGGACATTAAGAGACATCATGTAGATATACCCTGCTTGGAGGAAGTGACCTGCCAATGGAGAAGTGAGAAGAGACACACTCCGCATGATGGACAAGGTGGCTGCTACCAATTTGAGTAGCTGGGAAGAATAGCACCTAGATAAGTTCATTCTCACATAAAACTGTACATTGTAAAATAATTTCTGCTAGCCTAAAATACAATCCATGATTACCAAGCCTCCTAAGAGGAATTTAACATTTTGCAAATATGTGCAATAAAAATCTACCCTCTTAACAGTGTATTCAAATAACTCTTGGGACTTCCTTGGTGGTCCAGGGGTTAAGACGTCTCCTTCCAACGCTGGGAGCATGGGTTCAGTCCCTGGTGAGGGCACTAAGATCCCACATGCCTCACAGCCAGAAATACAAAACATAAAACAGAAGCAATATTATAACAATTTCAGTAGAGACTTTAAAAATGGCCACATAAAAACAATCTTAAAAAAATTAAATCTCAATAGACTATTAGCAAGTGAAATTCAGCAGTACATTAAGAATATAATAATAATAAATAACCTAGTGATCTTCATTGTAGTATTATAAGAATGGATTACTGATAAATATATATTAATGTAATTCACTATAATAATTGTTCAAAAGTAAAAAATTGCAACACCCATTATTTACGAGAAAAAAAGTTAAATCATGGTAACTTAAGGATAAGCCTTTAATATGTCTTTATCAAACTAAAAGCCCAAATTACACAAAATAAGAAACAGTGGAAATTTTCCTCTTAAAAACTGAGATGACTGTTATGAATGAAAAAAGAATTGAGGTATGTAAACTGGAAAAGACAGAGATATTTTGCAGATAATATGATCATTTACTCAGAAAACTCAAGAAACTCAGAAAGCTATTAAAATAAAAGAAATCAGGAAAATCTATGTGTCTGTGGCTATATCTATGCTGCTGCTGCTGCTAAGTCGCTTCAGTCGTGTTCGACTCTGTGCTCCCCCATCCCTGGGATTCTCCAGGCAAGAACACTGGAGTGGGTTGCCATTTCCTTCTCCAAGCTATATCTATATCAGGTATTAAAACAAGTTAGTATAATGAAAGAAACAATTAGAAAGAAGAAAGTAAATTATCAAAGACCAACTCTTTTATGCAAAATCCATATTAAGAAAACTTAGGGCTTCCCTGGTGGTGCAGAGGTTAAAGTGTCTGCCTGCAATGTGGGAGACCTGGGTTCGATTCCTGGGTTGGGAAGATCCCCTCAAGAAGGAAATGGCAACCCACTCCAGTATTCTTGCCTGGAGAATCCCATGGACGGAGGAGCTTGGTGGGCTACAGTCCACGGGTTGCAAAGAGTTGGACATGACTAAGCAACTTCACTTTCACTTTCACTTTCAAAATACTATATAGGTACCCAAAAGACTTAAAGAAAATATATATCATAATCTTAGACAAGAAAACTCAAATGTCATTAAACTACCCACTTTCTAATTTAACCTGTAAATTTGTAACATTCCTAAGAAAATGACTAGGCCTTAAAAAATAGGCAAGCCAATTCTAAAGCTTCTATAGAAAATCAACAAGAAAATATATCCATATAATATTTGAGTGAGTTTAATGAATTGCATTAGAAAGTGTAATTCATTACTATACTGTCTTATTGTGAATGCACAGATGGATCAAAGAAAGAATATATAAATATACCCAAAGACATGAGCGATTTTGTTTTAGGGTATTTCTACCTGTACATATAATAGGAATTATTTAGTAAATGGTTATGAGGCAATTGGTTAGTCATCTAACCAACACTGAATTACTATATCACTCTGCAATAAAGTTCATATTTATAGTTTAGTACAGTGCATGACTTATTGCCATCACATTCTTTCTAGTGAAAGTGCTTGTAAAGAATGCAATGGCCAACTGTTCACACATAGGCAAAGAGAGAAGTCTTGAGTCTAATGGCTGTAGGCAGCACTTTAGCTTTCCCCAGTAGAACACAGCCCACACAGAGCAGGTCTAGAGTAGAGAGTGAGAAAACACTGCCCAGGTGCTAGAAATCTCAGTGCCCCGCTTGAAGGTGGTCATGCTGCTGCTGCTAAGTCACTGCAGTCATGTCCGACTCTGTGCAACTCCATAGACGGCAGCCCACCAGGCTCCCCCGTCCCTGGGATTCTCCAGGCAAGAACACTAGAGTGGGTTGCCATTTTCTTCTCCAAGTACTACTCCCTTAACCCTTAAGTTGACTCATTCGGGTTTTCCTTCTGCCCTTGATTCTCACTTTCTATTATATTTCTTTCAAAGCTATTTCCTATGCTGTAAACTACAAATTGGCAAAGAGTTTGTTCATTGGAAAAGATCTTGATGCCGGGGAAGATTGAAGGCAAAAGAGAAGGGGGCAACAGAGAATGAGATGGTTAGATAACATCATGGAATCAATGGACATGAATTGGAGCAAACTCCGGGAGATGGAGAGGACTGGAGAGCCTGGTATACTGTAGCCCATGGGGTCTCAATTAGTCAGACACAACCTAGCAACTGAACAATAACAGCCACAAACTTAAAACCATTTTGGAGTAAATGATAAGACTCTTTCATAGTTAGCATATGTTAATACAAGTTGTCATTGTTGTTTAGTCACTAAGTCATGCCTGACTCTTTTACAAACACATAGTTTTAAATGTTCGCTTACCAAAGTGTTTCCATAAGACAGAACATGAAAATTCATTGTTCTTCCGAGGCATCAATACTCAAGCTGACCATTCAACTTGGTGAAATCATTCATCTGTAATGGTCTATAATTTGCTATTTTTACCAAAGCGTTTTGTTTCCAGTGTTTGTGAAATAGTAAATCAATTCATCCCTCTGAACATGAGCTCTAAATGATCAACCAGTGTGCTCCTTAAAGCTTACCTGGGAAATGATCATCACTTTCTAAAACCACCACACGATAACAAGATTCTGCCTTAATGCAAAGTCTGAAATGTAACAAAGGCTTCGCGGTACTATTTATGAATTGTCTAAGCCTCTGTCGCCAGCCTGAGTTTCATGCATTCTCAGGCTGCTGAATTATATCTCTGTACACTGTAAGGAAGCTCACTGAACATTTTTTTACATAAGGGAGATAAACCCTGTTTGTGAGCTCTGCTGTGAAGGAGACTGAACACAATACTTGCTCATGGTCCCTGAGACTGTTCACCAAGCCTGAAATGTTATCAAATAATTACATGCTAGCAGTAGAAGCTGGAGTGTGCTTTCTGTGCTGTTTTGCTGTTCAGTCACTCAGTGGTGTCCTACTCTTGGCAACCCCACCAATTGCAGCCTACCAGGCTTTCCTGTCCTTCACTATCTCCCGAAGTTTGTTCAAACTCACGTCCATTGAGTCAATGATGCTATCCAACCATCTCACCCCTGCCACCCCTCCTCCCCCTTCTCCTTCTGTGCTATTGGCTCAAGTCAATTATAAGTTCTTGCAAACTGCTCCATCAACTTCTGCTAATTGTAGCATATATCTCCATGACAGAAGGGAAGCTCATCCTTCATTTACATTGCACTTTTCCCAAAGCCTAAGCATAGCAAATTCTGTCTTGACTAATTATAAATATCCTTCCCCTCAGAATATTACTGAGAGACCGAAGGATGTCTGCTTTCCTCCCTTTTCATTAAAAGGGAGTTGCCATTTGACTAAATTGAATTTTCCTTTCATTCTCTGTGGATGAGTTTGCTTAATATCTCTGCAGGCACATAAATCTTACGCATCCAGCTGTTGCCTGTCAGGCTGCTCAGGGCAGCTCTGTCCTTTCACCAACCAGATGGGAAGCTTTGGGACCAACCCAGGACAGAGTCAACATATGCAGAGCTTTCTCAGTTCCCCTTGACTTCCTTCTACTTCCTAATCACCAGGAAGCTTACTCCAGGACTGATTCAGGCTTGGATCACCTAGATCATTCCATATCCATTAAAACTTACCAGTCTTGTTGCTCAATCTTTCAGATTTACTAGACTTTCGTAACCTTGATGCTGGGAAACATTGAGAGCAAGAGGAGAGGGCAGAGGATGAGATGGTTAGATAGCATCCCTGACTCAATTTAGATGAACTTGAGGAAACTCTAGGAGATAGTGGAGGATGGGGAAACCTGCTGTGCTGCCATGGTTCACAAACAGAGGGTCACAGACAATCAGACATGACTTAGCTACTGAACAACAACAACAAGCAATGCATTCCATTCTGGCCAAAGTTAAAGAAAGGAGTTATTGCTTATGGACTATACTATCCTGACTTCCTGAAATGCTTACCACTTATCATCACCCCAGCTCCCTTGGTAAGATTAGATGGCCTTCAGTTTCCATTCATCCTCCCATAGCATCTTGTGACCACACATCAATTTGTATCACAGTTTTCTGTTTCCAAGTCAATCTTCTCAGTGAACTGACTCTTTAAGGAAACAGGCTATGGCAATTATATGTTTTAACGTTATTCATCTTTTTGTTCCTAGTACTTAGAAGAATGTCCAGTATATAATAGGTATCCAAAAATTACTTGATGAATAAATGAATGAATGAATCATTCACTTACTGCTCAGCCTACCTAGATTAGGACCCCTGGAAAAAATTCTACTGATATCGTTCTTCCTAAAGTGAAAAGCTATCCAATCTGCTCTTGAATGGGTGTGACCAAGCATCAGGTATTCTAAGTATGTTTTTTTTTTCCAACAAGCATACCTTCTTCATGAGAAAAACACAAAAACAGAAACTGGATGGTCACTTTTTTCACCTAGATGTAACAATATATTCTACGAAACACTTTCTAATACACCCTTAAAATCTGTTCAATCAAAGCAGAAAAAGAAATCTAGTACCAGCTTCAAGGACAAACTCTACTAAGTTGCCACAGTTCAGCTGTGTATTATATAATGCTATTGTAGCACTGTCAAATTTCTAGAATCCAATAATGATACACATCTTCTAATATATTTATGCCCGCAAGTCTATTCCTAGAGACTTCGTTATCATTTTTGAGTTAAGCTCCTCAGGTACATCATGGCTCAATGTTCTAATATAAAATAAAAACACTAATAAAGCCTATTAGAAGTCTTAACAGGGAGAGTCTGAGGAAGAAGACAGTGATAAAAGTGAGACATTCAAAACAGCCCAATGAACAATAAACAAAATCTAAATATGATTATATTAAAATATTTTACATTAGTTTCAGTTCAGTCACACAGTCATGTCCAACTTTTTGTGACCCCATGGACTGCAGCAAGCCAGGCTTCTCTGTCCATCACCAACTCCCAGAGCTTGCTCAAAGTCATGTCCATCAAGTCGATCATGCCATCAAACTATCTCCTCCTCTGTGATCCCCTTCTCCTCCTGCGTTCAGTCTTTTTCAGCATTAAGGTCTTTTCCAGTGAGTCAGTTCTTCACATTAGGTGGCCAAAGTATTGGAGTTTCAGCTTCAACATCAGTCCTTCCAATGACTATTCAGGACTGATTTCCTTGAGGATGGACGAGTTGGATCTCCTTGTAGTCCAAGGGGCTCTCAAGAGTCTTCTCCAACATCACAGTTCAAAAGCAGCAATTCTTCCATGCTCAGCTTTCTTTATGGTCCAACTCTCACATCCGTACATGACTATTGGAAAACAGGTGTGTAAATAAGTGATTCTCATAAACATTGGAAAATTCCTCTAAGAACTGAAGAAACTTACTTTAAAAATAAACATTGGATTTTTTTTCATTCTTTCATGCCTTTTGGACAATGTTTCAGAAAATGCACTCTCTGAATTAAGCAGTGAGATAGGAGGTCTTCCTTTTTATGAATATTTCAGCCAACAATAACCCCCTAATAGCTTACTCTTTTATTCTTTCTCCTATTCTTCTTCCATTTTCTCTTATATTTCTACCCCACATGCTAGTGCAGAATTAAAATCCTATGTGATCAAGAACATAAGAAAAGTGTTGGGCTGGAAACTCTTACATGCTGCTTCTTGCTAGTACATCCTTTCCCCTCCACCCTCTCCCTGCCTCCACCCCCAACCCCACCTCCAACTAAATCATTCCCTGATCTCCAGCTGCCACCTTGACAAAAACTGAGCCTCAGAGCCTCACATGTAGACCTATAATTTGTCATTTTATTTTTCAATCACAGCAGGGAGCTCCTTGTTGCCAAGGATTTCCCACCTTGAAATGAAAGATGAAATAGACACCTGCAGAATTCTCTGACAACTGGTCCCTAATCCAGGCGAAGAGCCTGAATGGACAACAGAAAAGGCTTACAGGATGATAGGGGATAATATTCAGTGCCAGGAGGAACTCCTGAGGTGAATGCCAAGATGACTGCTTTGTTTAAAGGGCAGTCAGTCGTGTCCCCCAGGGAAAGGAAAGAGAACAATGGTTTCTCTAAGAAAAAAAGATTTTACTTTGGAGTCTCTTTTCAGTTTATTTGGCCAGGCCAACTTTCTTCCATTTTTTAATTTATTTAATTTGTTTTCTGAGAGATCTGACTGATCTAGGATTACAACACCTTCAACTATACAGTCTAGGTTCAGATTGGTACAGAAGTGACAATTCAATTGGTCATGAGACTCAATCTCAGAATAAAATAGCTCTTCACCTGAAGTTTTTCGATACACAAAGCACCCACTTTCTCTCAGTGCCTCAGTTCCTTTCAAACCCAGTCACAACTGGCCTTTGTTTATTTCTGCATCAGATTCACAATCAAAGTACTGAAACTCTTTCTTCTTTCTTTTCATCACCAGATGATGTTTCTAGGCTCAAACACGGGCAGAAGATGCACCCAATGATATCAAAACGAACTATTACACCACAAGCAGTATGAAAGCAAATCAC
Organism: Madoqua kirkii; assembly: GCA_006408675.1. Lineage (NCBI taxonomy): Eukaryota > Metazoa > Chordata > Mammalia > Artiodactyla > Bovidae > Madoqua > Madoqua kirkii. The sequence goes on along the minus strand of SJYC01043994.1, from coordinate 2,712 downwards.
CCATCTATCAAGAAAGTTACCACCACACTATCATTTTGCCTGATTAAAGATACATTAGATGTGTCTCAAGGAAATGCTTTTTGGTTATTTGTAACACGAGAACTTCTCTTCAAAGACATTACAATACTTGTTAACCTCCCTTCCCACCAACCATGTATTTCCAGTGTTTCCTGTTTTGGGTTGTTTTTTCACACCTATAACAGAACACAGAAACTGAAGTAAGCTGCTCTCAGGCAGTTCAGAAGGGAAAGTAGGGAAAAGGGAGGAGGGGGGGGGAAGCTTTGCTTAAATATACCCTTTTACTCATTTATTCATTCAGTAAATATTTATGGAGGTCTTACTGTGCCAAGTGTGCTAAGAAGTACTGGTTTATAATGGAGAAGAAGGCAGACCTGATTCCACTTCATGAAATATTAATTTGTCAGCAGAAGGGGATGGGACAATAAACAAGTCCAAGTAAATATCAGATTTTAGATGATAGATTCTCATAGACAATAATAAGCACCACGAAGAAAATAAGACCTAGTGATGTGATATGGGGGCAAAGGGAAGGGAGAGGAACTCTCGATCAGGATGGTCAGCTCTCCTTGATATAATGTCCAGCTGAGATGAAGCTTAAGAAGGAGCCAAATGCTCAAGATCCAGGCACAGAGTGTTCCCGGTGGAAGGGACAGCGAGTAACAAGCTCTGAGAAAAGAAAGCTCTTGGCCATGGAGTCTGGAGCAGAGCCAGCTTCGTGGGAGCTGTGTGAGAAGAAATCTGAGAAGTGGCCAGCGGCTGAATAGCACAGCCCAAGGGAAGAACAGGGCCATCACTTTCCCTGTTTGTGAAAGGGTGGGCAGGCAGAAAATTCAGCACGAATGGGGACTGTAGCCTGACGGTGGGTGAAGTTCACCGTCAGCAATGCAAAGGGTAAATGAGGTCATCAGAAACAGCTCTCTCGAAAAATAGGTTATTGCCTTGAGCAAAGTCACTTAGCAAATCTGAACTCTCTGAACCCATGTAGATATCACCTTCTCCTTGCTCAGGTGTACTGGAAAGACTATCCTAAAATACTATTTGAAAATAATATGTTCATTGTGGTTAAAATGAGTAAACTATACAGCTATAAAGCAAAGGGTGGAAGAGACGTGCCAAATAAAATATTTCGTTCAGATGATACCATAAGGAAATACTTGGTTGTTTCTTCAATGTTATAATAACATTTTTAGAGTAAAGAAAATCCATTTAGGGCTTTTAGGGTATCAAAGCATATATTTGCAACTAGGAAGAAATACCTCAATACTTGTAAAATAGAAAGCCACTTTGATTTTTATTCAAAATGAAGCACCATGAGATATAACATCGGCAATTTGAATTAATAGGTTATCACTTTACAGAAGTCTAAGAGATTTCAGGAGAGCAGACAGGATTAAATGAGCATCCAGCTGTTCATCAGTTAATTGAGTTTTTTTTTTTTAATATTCAATAAGTGTTAGAAACTGTTATAAAGACTCTCAGTATGAACCCATCACAGAGAAAGACAAGACACCCGCTTTATGAATTTTGAGCTCAGCATGATTTCCAACTGGCTTATATTCCTTAGGAGATAAGTTGTTCCCCAAATAATTAAGCACTTACATCTTTAATGTGTTTTTGCAATCTGGCCTAATGATGCGACAGAGGGAATGGTCAAAGTGTCATATGGCCTACGGATACAAACATTTCCCAAGTGGCCAGCTGTCCTTCTGTCAAAACTGCTCTGAATTGTTTATCAACTTGTGTGTCTAGTTTGTCAGTTTCTGGAACTCTGAATTATTCTGGAAATGTTTTTTCATGTTTCTATCAAGGGTAGGAGTTCTCCATAGGTATAAATCTTTGAACAATGGTCTCTTAGATATGATATCAAAAGGACAAGCAACAAATGGAGAGACAGATGAAAACATCATCAAAATTAAACTTTGTGTTATTGCAAGTATATCATTACCAAAATGATGAGACAGTCTTTAGTCTAAAATATTTTCAAATTATACATCTGATAAAGGACTTGTATGTTAAATATATAAAAAACTCTCACAACCCAATAATAAAAAGATAACCCATTTGAAAATGAATAAAAAGTCTGAATAGACTTTTCTCTAAAGGAGATTTACAAATAGCCAAAAACCACATGGAAATATTCTGAATATTATTCACATTCAGTTCAGTTCAGTCGCTCAGTCGTGTCCGACTCTTTACAACCCCATGAATCGCAGCACACCAGGCCTCCGTGTCCATTACCAACTCCCGGAGTTCACTCAGATTCACATCCATCGAGTCCGTGATGCCATCCAGCCATCTCATTCTCGGTCGTCCACTTCACCTCCTGCCCCCAATCCCTTCCAGCATCAGAGTCTTTTCCAGTAAGTCAACTCTTCACATGAGGTGGCCAAAGTATTAGAGTTTCAGCTTTAACATCATTCCTTCCAAAGAAATTCCAGGGCTGATCTCCTTCAGAATGGATTGGTTGGATCTCCTTGTAGTCCAAGGGACTTCCAAGAGTCTTCTCCAACACCACAGTGCAAAAGCATCAATTCTTCAGCACTCGGCTTTCTTCATAGTCCAACTCTCACATCCATATATGACCACTGGAAAAACCATAGCCTTGACTAGATGGACCTTAGTCAGCAAAGTAATATCTCTGCTTTTGAATATGCTATCTAGGTTGGTCATAACTTTTCTTCCAAGGAGTAA
>SJYC01043993.1:0-23332 GCA_006408675.1 Madoqua kirkii | reverse complement strand
GCGACTTCCCTTTCACTTTTCACTTTCATGCATTGGAGAAGGAAATGGCAGCCCACTCCAGTGTTCTTGCCTGGAGAATCCCAGGGACGGGGAGGCCTGTTGAGCTGCCATCTATGGGGTCGCACAGAGTCAGACACGACTGAAGCGACTCAGCAGCAGCAACAGCAGTACCATTCATAATAGCCAGAAATGAAAACAGTCCTAATGAGCATCAGCAGATAAATAGATAAATAGATATATCATTTATCCATATGGTATATCCATATGATTCAACAATATTTGGTAATAAAAAGAAATAAAATACTGATTCATGCCATAATATGGGTAAACCTTGGAGATATCATGCTAAATGAAAGCAGTCAGTAACAGGGATCACATACTGCATGATGTCTTTTATAGGAAATGTGGGCAAATCCAGGGGCACAAAAGATTAGTGGTTGCCTAGGTATGGGGATGGAGCGATATGAGGAGAAATGAGAGTGATTACTAAATGGGTATGCAGTTTCTTTTTGAGATGATGGTATATTCTAAAACTCAGTGTAGTAATGGAGACAAACCTCTGTCAATATACTTTAAACCATTCACTTGTAGACTTTACAAGGGTGACTTATATGATTATATATGGCATTAAATTGTATCTCAAAAAAAGCTATTTGCTCCACATTATTTTTACTTTGTAAAAAACTACCTATTTTATCAGACTATAGTGAGAAATTTTATTTATGTATTTATTTGCCACACTGCAGAATGTATAGGATCTTACTTCCCTGACCAGGAATCGAATGTGCACCCTCTGCTTTGCAAGCGGGGAGTCTTAACCTCTGGACTTCCAGGGAAGTCCCAGAACCACAACTTATTTTTCAAGTAAAGGTACTTAACAGAGATTATTACACCACATGATTCCTATCTCTGCATATTTTTTCCCACAATGAAAGACTTCTAACATACTAAGAAAGAAATGGTCAAGTACTTAGACCAGAATAAACTGATTTTTCATTGAGCTACACAATGTATTTCCAAACAATACAATGGTGGCAATAGTGAAATTACTATTTCAGTATATGAACATAATTACTATGTTTACTAGAATTCTAGAATTACAGCTTCAGAGGACAAAAGTATTCACCTTATCAAACACTCACTTTGTACATTAAGGAAGGAGAGGTCAGAAAAGTTAAATCTTTGGCCTTTAGGCAAGGAACAAAAGATAGAAAAAGGAATCAAAGTTAGACCTTCTGAATTCCAATTCAGTAGAAAATTAATTAGTGTATTTAGAGCATAAGGATCTTAGATAACAGGTTCAACTATTGTTTTAAAAGGAATAAGGAAATACATCTTTCTTAAAATACATCTTTATTTTAAAGACAAAGCCTAGATTCAATGCATGCGTGCATGGTCAGTGGCTTCAGCAATGCTCGACTTTTTGTGACCCCATGGACTAAAGCCCATCAGGTTCCTCTGTCTGTGTGATTCTCCAGGCAAGAATACTAGAGTGGGTTGCCATGCCCTCCTCCAGGGGATCTTCCCCACTTAGAGATCAGACCCTCATCTCCTGCATCTTCTGCATTACAGGCAGATTTTTTACCCACTGAGCCACCTGGGAAGCCCAGATTAAAGCATCTGCCTCCAATGTGGGAGACCTGGGTTCAATACCTGGGTTGGGAAGATCCCCTGGAGAAGAAAATGGCAATCCACTCCAGTATTCTTGCCTGGAGAATCCCATGGATGGAGAAGCCTAGTAGGTTACAGTCCATGGGGTCGCAAATAGTCGGACACGACTGAGTGACTTTACCTTACCTTACCTTACCTTAATGCATATAATATATTAAATTTAGTGTCTCATATTAAAAGAAAAACCATAATTTTTTTCCACTGGGAGTGATCAGGAGTATTATCCTGGTGGACTGTGGCACATGGGATTATAGCCAAGGGCAAAAATTTATGTCCCCAGACTATGTAAGGGAAGAAATGGGCTGTGAGTATCCTTATGGAGGATTCCTTGGGCCTTGGCAAATCACCACTTATGATCCATTCATAAACCTCAAGATGGCATAGGTGTCAAATGAAGCAGGGCAGGAAAGCCACAAAGAAAGTAAGAAATCTGATAAAAGAGAAAAGTTTTCTTGCCTACTTTGTGATTAGAGTGAGAGCTGGGAAAGACAGCTGCAGGTAAGCCTCCGGTTCTCCTATTCCCAATTTTTTAGATTGTTACTCAAAGTAAAGGACAGCATCACCATGTTAGAAAAGCAGGCTTCAATCCCATCTCATCCCAGACGAACCAGAATCTGCATGTTCACAAGATTCCTAGATGATAGGCTGGGCTATGTCACTATAGTCGTGTCCAACTCTTTGACCCATGGGCTCCTCTGTCCATTGAATTCTCCAGGCAAGAATATTGGAGTGGGTTGTCATTTCCTCCACCAGGAGATTATGCCAACCCCTGTGATGGAACCTGCCTCTCCTGCATTGCAGGTGGATTCTTTACTGTCTGAGCCACCAGGGATAGGGGCCGTACATTTAAAATCAAGAAGACCTGGGAATCCAGGTGGTCTCCATCAGCTGTTCCTCTGTAGCACTTCTCAGGTGTCTGCATTTGGGGACCCAGATGTCCACTGAGGCTTAGACAATTGGTTAGCAGCTCTACACCCTTGGGAAGCTTCTGGGTTCACGTGGAAGTCATCCACGTTGGCTCCAACCAGGAAAGAAGCCGTGCTTGTAGTTAGAAGTGCATGTCAGCTGCCTACTAAGTCAACTTCCAGTTCTGAGTAACTTTCCAGTTTTCTCCCTCTGTATGTTTAAAAGTTCCTAACAAGTTCCTATAAGAATCTCTATGAATGCAGTTTCATTCCACTTCCATGCTCTCATCGATGCAAAATAGCAAAGTTCTCCTTTCTCAGAAATGAATGTCATATATCCTGTCAAAGTCTTCATTTTCACAAGTTCAAACTAATTATAGCTGCAGATGGTACCTCTAAATAAACTTCTCTATTGTGGACACTTAATCAAATCAGTATACCCAATAGAAATGTCTGTCTTATGGCAAAACCTGTAGCTGTAGGTTAGCTGAGATTTTTTAAGTTATGTTAAGGAATTCTTTATCCTAATTTAATTCCTAGTCAAAGATTGCTATGGAAACTCATGTGCAGGCTTAGAAATATTTTTTTAGGATTTCTTTTATCTCAATGGCCAAGAAAATGCTGACATCACATTAGCATCTGAACATTTCCTGGCTTGTGCAGAGGAGCAAAAAGCAGAGCGTGTAAAATCATGTCCAAGTTCAGCTGACCAGTCACTGTATGGATGCTCACATTTCCCCATCTACAGACAATCTAGAACTCTCCTTCCAACTACTAGACTGTCTTGTGACAATCTTCTTGCCCTCTAGCATCTCCAACAGAGGGTAAATGGCTTAGAAAAAAAGAAAATAAAAAAAATAAAAATAAGAAATAAAATGTGAAGAAAAAAAATAATAAAACCAGTAACAGTTCTTCGTGTAAAACTGCCTTTCTGAGTCAAGTCTTACTGTAGAAGGCTAAACCCAAGGGATAAAATGTGTCTTTAGGTGATCACATATTCTCCATGGTTCTTTCTTTTCTCTCATTGTTCACCTAGGCAATAAAAATCTATTTTCTATGACAAAAAAAAAAGGCATCAATGACACTAAATTGTATCATATTTCAGGAAAAGACATGAAGAACTTGTTTGTTGGTGGGTTTTTGGCCACACTGTGCAGTTTGTGGGATCTCAGTTCCCTGACCAGGGATCAAATCTGTGCCCTCTGTGGAGGAAGCATGAAGTCCTAACCACTGGACCAACAGAGAAGTCCCACGACTTATATTTTAATGGTATCTGATTAACAAGGAGAGAAACAAACGTCTGTACCGACCTCCTGGCAGTTCTGTACAAGAAAATGTCCAGAATATTCAACATAGACAAATAATTTCCAGTTCTGAAGTACCTTCTCAGAGCCGTATTTTCAATGGAATAAATTTAGATTATGGTGAAATGAAAAGACACTTACTCCTTGGAAGGAAAGTTATGACCAACCTAGATAGCATATTCAAAAGCAGAAACATTACTTTGCCAACAAAGGTCCATCTAGTCAAGGCTGTGACTTTTCCAGTGGTCATGTATGGATGTGAGAGTTGGACTATAAAGAAAGCTGAGTGCTGAAGAATTAATGTTTTTGAACTGTGGTGTTGGAGAAGACACTTGTGAGTCCCTTGGACTGCAAGGAGATCCAACTACTCCATCCTAAAGGAAATCAGTCCTGAATATTCATTGGAAGGACTGATGTTGAAGCTGAAACTCCAATACTTCAGCCACCTGATGCGAAGAGCTGACTCATTGGAAAAGACCCTGATGCTAAGAAAGACTAAGGGCAGGAGAAGAAGGGGACGACAGAGAATGAGATGGTTGTATGGTGTCACCGACTCTATGGACATGAGTTTGGGTGAACTTTGGGAGTTGGTGATGCACAGGGAGGCCTGGCATGCTGCAGTTCATGGGGTTGCAAAGAGTCGGACACGACTGAGCGACTGAACTGAACTGAACTGAACTGATGTGAGAAATAAGTAATTTACAGCTTAGGTGGGGCTCTAAGCCAATATGAAGATCTGCCTTATGGGCACAGTCAAGTGTGGTCTCTCTCATTACTGAATGGCCACTTGCTTGCTGGCTACCCCGTGCACACCAGCTGCCTTTACACATTCTCATTCTCCATAGGATGGTGCAAGCCTGTGAGACGTGGAAGTTTGTAAGTCCAAGTAATGTTTAGTTTATCATGATAGATCTTGGTGTTTTTTTTTCCCCTAGTAGTTAAAAGAAAATGCCAAACATTGAGCAGTCTGTAGTCTGTCTCATTCAATGAGAATAAAGCTCACTGGCTTTCATTTCATTTCTACCACTTCCTCATCAGTTGAATTTTTAAACAGCACTCATCTCTCTGAGCTTCGGTTTCCTGTTCTACAAAATGAAGCCAAGCATTGTAGGAGAAGTATCCCTGCCTACCTTTGGAGACAGCCTTCTTCCTGGGGACATCTGCCCTCAAGTGTCAGCTCTGATCAAGTCACCAAAATGCTCTGCATTTCCACTACAATATAAAATACTTATAACATTTATGGAAAATACTTGCTGTGTTATTTTAGCCAAGATAGCAGTTTCTAGCAGCTAAACCCTTTACATGGATTTCCTTTTAAGTGAGCCTGAAATTTCTGCACCCTCACTATGCTCTGCAAATGGGTTGTCTTATACTAAGGACATAGTAGTAGTAGCAGTGAGTAGTGAAAATCGCTCAGTCGTGTCCAACTCTTTGAGACCCCATGGACTATAAAGTCCATGGAATTATTCAGGCCAGAATCTAGAGTGGGTAGCTTTTCCCTTCTCCAGGGGATCTTCCCAACCCAGGAATCTAACACAGGTCTCCAGCATTGCAGGTGAATTCTTTACGAGCTGAGCCACAAGAAAGCCCAAGAATATTGGTATGAGTAGTCTTTCCCTGGGAGAAGGCAATGGCACCCTGCTCCAGCACTCTTACCTGGAAAATCTCATGGGCGGAGGAGCCTGCTAGGCTGCAGTCCATGGGGTCATTAGGAGTCGGACACGACTAAGCGACTTCATTTTCATGCATTTAGAGAAGGAAATGGCAACCCACTCCAGTGTTCTTGCCTGGAGAATCCCAGGGACAGGGGAGCCTGTTGAGCTGCCATCTATGAGGTTGCACAGAGACAGACATGACTGACACAACTTAGCAGCAGCAGCATCAGTCTTTCCCTTCTCCAGAGGATCTTCTCAACCCAGGAAATGAATCAGAGTTTCCTGCATTGCAGGCAGATTCTTTACAAGCTGAGCTATCAGGGAAGTCCATACTATGGACATAAATTTGTGAAAAATAAATGGATTTGCCTTCAAACAGGTGCATGAATGAGAATAAAAGGTTTTGTTGCACCAAAAAAAAAATGTGTAGCCTTAACAGAAATATCTAGACCCATTCTACCTGTATCCTTGTCTCTATCTTTACCCCTATGTGCATCTCTGTGACTTGTCTCAGTCTACAGCTGCTGCTGCTGCTGCTGCTGCTGCTGCTGCTGCTGCTGCTGCTAAGTTGCTTCAGTCGTGTCCAACTCTGTGCAACCCCATAGACAGCAGCCCACCAGGCTCCCTCGTCCCTGGGATTCTCCAGACAAGAACACTGGAGTGGGTTGCCATTTCCTTCTCCAATGCATGAAAGTGAAAAGTAAAAGGGAAGTTGCTCAGTCGTGTCCGACTTAGCAACCCCGTGGACTGCAGCCTTCCAGGCTCCTCCGTCCATGGGGTTTTCCAGGCAAGAGTACTGAAGTGGGGTGCCATTCCCTTCTCCGCCATCTACAGCTATGCTTACTTAAATCATGCCAAGCATGCTACCCGTCCAGATTTGCTCTTTCCTGATAAAGACTCTTCCTGGAAAACTAAACTTTAAAAACGCAGAAAACACTTATGCAGAAACATTTATCACTGCTGTTAAACTAGTTTCAAAATAAAGCCTTGGTAAGACACATAATTAACAACTATTTAATATGAAGTGTCTTTCTTATTCAAATATAACAAAGTTGCTGATGATTTACAATTGAACTAACATTTTTCCTTGTTATGAAAATATGGTTTCTGTTTCTTCTATTTGGCAGATTGACCTGGTCCTGAAGGTTGAGGGCCAAGACAGGATGATCTTTTACATATGTGGTTAATATAGATCTAGACACAGACATAGCCAGCAAAATTTCAACTTAAAAGAATATTAGAACAATATTGGAAAAGCAAATTTTCATGGATAGGCATTATGGACTGAGTTGTGTGCTCCCACACAAATTTGTATGTTGAAGACTTAACCACCCTTTAAAAAGGTTCAGTTCAGTTCAGTTCAGTCTCTCAGTCATTTCCGACTCTTTGCAACCCCATGAACCGTAGCACGTCAGGCCTCCCTGTCCATCACCAACTCCCGGAGTTTATTCAAACTCATGTCCATCGAGTCAGTAATGCCATCCAGCCATCTCATTCTCTGTCGTCCCCTTCAACTCCTGCCCCCAATCCCTCCCAGCATCAGTCTTTTCTAATAAGTCAGCTCTTCACATGAGGTGGCCAAAGTATTGGAGTTTCAGCTTTAGCATCAGTCCTTCCAATGAACACCCAGGACTGATCTCCTTTAGAATGGACTGGTTGGATCTCCTTGCAGTCCAAGGGACTCTCAAGAGTCTTCTCCAGCACCACAGGTCAAAAGCATCAATTCTTCGGTGCTCAGCTTTCTTCACAGTACAACTCTCACATCCACACATGACCACTGCAAAATCCACAGCCTTGATTAGATGGATCTTTGTTGGCAAAGTAATGTATCTGCTTTTGAATATGCTATCTAGGTTGGTCATAACTTTCCTTCCAAAGAGTAAGCCTCTTTTAATTGCATGGCTGCAATGACCATCTGCAGTGATTTTGGAGCTCGAAAAAATAAAATGTGACACTGTTTCCCCATCTATTTCCCATAAAGCGATGGGACCAGATACCATGATCTTCGTTTTCTGAATGTTGAGTTTTAAGCCAACTTTTTCACTCTCTTCTTTCACTTTCATCAAGAGGCTCTTTAGTTCCTCTTCACTTTCTGCCATAAGGGTGGTGTCACCTGCATATGGGGGTTATTGATATTTCTCCCGGCAACATTGATTCCAGCCTGTGCTTCTTCCAGCCCAGCATTTCTCATGATGTTACTCTGCAAATAAGTTAAATAAGTGGGGTGACAATATACAGCCTTGACATACACCTTTTCCTATTTGGAACCAGTCTGTTGTTCCATGTCCATATGCTATCTAGGTTGGTCATAACTTTCCTTCCAAAGAGTAAGCCTCTTTTAATTGCATGGCTGCAATGACCATCTGCAGTGATTTTGGAGCTCGAAAAAATAAAATGTGACACTGTTTCCCCATCTATTTCCCATAAAGCGATGGGACCAGATACCATGATCTTCGTTTTCTGAATGTTGAGTTTTAAGCCAACTTTTTCACTCTCTTCTTTCACTTTCATCAAGAGGCTCTTTAGTTCCTCTTCACTTTCTGCCATAAGGGTGGTGTCACCTGCATATGGGGGTTATTGATATTTCTCCCGGCAACATTGATTCCAGCCTGTGCTTCTTCCAGCCCAGCATTTCTCATGATGTTACTCTGCAAATAAGTTAAATAAGTGGGGTGACAATATACAGCCTTGACATACACCTTTTCCTATTTGGAACCAGTCTGTTGTTCCATGTCCATTTCTAATGGTTGCTTTCTGACCTGCATACAGATTTCTCAAGAGCTAGGTCAAGTGGTCTGGTATTCCCTTCTCTTTCAGAATTTTCCACAATTTATTGTGATCCACAGAGTCAAAGGTAGTTAAGGTTAAATTATCATGGTGGTGCCCGAATCTGATAGGGCCCAGTGACCTTGTAGGTAGGGGAAGAGATAATACTAACATGGATATACTTCGGAACACCCATGTGAGGACACAGTGAAAAGCATCCATCTTCAAGCCAAAGAGAAGTTGCAGGAGGAAGCCAACCTGGTCACCACCTTGACTATACATTTCCAGCCTCTAGAAGTATGAGAAAACCCACTTCTGTTGTCTATGCCCTCTACCCTGTAATACTCTGTTATAGCATCCCTAACAAACTAACAGTAGGTTATCATCAATGTGGAGTAGAGGGAAACAGGAAGTCCTTCGTCCATTACAGAATCACGGAATGATACCTTTGTGACCTTGAGTAAATCTCATATGCTTATCAATAAAATTAAAAACTTGGACTAAGAGAACTCTGACATTTATTTTGCTCTTGCTTTATTTTGTCCAGTAATGATGATAATAAGAGTAACCATTGTTTGAAGCATTCTCTGTGTATGGCGGTCTTCTCTCAGTGCCTTGGGACACAAGGATGCTAAAACAATTGTCCGTTAGAGCTCTCCTAGACTGCAACTCTGCGATATATGTTTACATTTTGTTACAGTCTCTGAAGAAATATTTTATTTACATAATTTTATGTATTCCTTTCAACAGCTGTACAGTGTTTCTAATCATTTACCTTCAAACAGCACCAAGAGATAAAAGTCTGAATATTGTCATGCCATGACTTGAAATTTCCTAAGTTCTCAACTGTACACACATACAACTTCCTGATTTGTATAAACATGCTTTTGTGATATATTTTGAAAAAATAGTCCAAATCTATTCATAAGCATGAGAGCTAATATTTTATGCACTGGAAACTTTGTTAAATGACTTATATGCATCATCAGTTCTTTGAATTTTCCTAAACTGTGAGATAGGGAGTCTCAATTTCATTTTAAGCAAGAGAAACCAATGATTAAATAGCATGATTCAGGAGAAATTTAGCTAGCAAAAGGCAGAACAAGGACCTGAACTAGAAGAATCTGCTTCCAAAGCATGCATGTTTAATAAGTTATGCAATTCTGCTTTTCTAGAAAACTTTTAATTTCTGGGATGGACCACTTTTGGTTAATATGTAGAGACAAATCTTCAACAACAAAAAAACTCAGTAAGTTCCATTCCAAACATCACTTCTTCCAAAACAATGTTTAAGCAAATGATTTTTCAAGCTTTGACAGTTATCCTTTAAGAATCTAAATAAGTTTGCATACAGTTCTTTGTATATCCTCTACATACAAAGCCATGTTCTCCCTGTTCTGATTTCCAACAAAACCTCAAGCTGACAGCTGCATTTAGAACTTAACCTCCATCTAGATAACATTGGCCCTGCTGGAACTTCCAATGCAACCAGGTCCAAAATTTGCCATGGAAAGCAGAAAGCACACTTCTCTGCCCAACCCTAGGAGCAGCCAGTGAAGTTCATGTTCTTGGTAAAACTGATACCTGAGCTTTTGCCCAATAGAGCTGCCTATTCCGGCCTTGGCTTCACAGAAAGAAACTAATGCCTATGATACACAATGTGTCCCATGTTAGTATGTGGGCCATTGGAGGGAAATTAGGTCTCTTCCAGGTTCGAGAAGGACACGTTTGACGACATACAGTAGTGCAACCAATCAGAATGCTCCATTTCTTTTGAAAGAGTCATAAAATTATTTAAATCTACATTGTTGTTGTCGTTTTTTCACTAAATCATGTCCAACTCCTTGTGACCCCATGGATGCTAGCTTGGCAGGCTCCTCTGTCCCTGGGATTTTCCAGGCATAATACTGGAGTGGATTGCTGTTTCCTTCTCCAGCAGAGCTTCCTGACCCAGGAATCGAACCTGTGAACCTGAGTCTGAGTCTTCTGCATCAGCAGGCAGATTCTTTTACTGCTGAGCCACCAGGGAAGCCCAAGTATATATAGGAACTTTTTAATCTGCACACTAAAATCATCTAATTTACCTGAATAATGATATTCCCTTAACACTATTGCCCTAGATTTCATTTTTAATTAAAGTAATATTTTCATATTCTTTAAAAAGCCAAATGGTATTAATAGATAAATAATTTTATAAGATAAATAGCAGCATCTTTTTAAAAGATTTTTAGTTTTTTTAATTTTACTTATTTATTTTTTAACACTGAAACATTTTGTATAGGAATATAGCTGAGTAACAATGCTGTAATAGTTTCAGGTGAACAGTGAAGGAATTCAGCCATATTTTATCAGATTCCATTCTACTCCCATTTTGCAGTCTATTAAAGAAATCGTACCCAGTCTCTTGCCATCTCTTTCAAGTAACACTTTCATATTCCTTCTATTTCTTTTATTTGTTATCATATAGGATTTTCTGCTGTCAACTCACAATACCACTACTCTTCTCATTTAAGGTCAAGAGTTATGTTCTTCAAGGTCATCTATCCTTTGTGGTGTAGGTTAGAGCTTGATATCACATGAGATTTGGAAATGTACCAGAGCCACAGACATAGAAAAACAAACATATAATTACCAAGAGGAAGGCGGGGTGGGAGATACATTAGGAGTTTAAGATTAATACATACATCCTGGCGGCTCAGATGGTAAAGAATCTGTCTGCAATGTGGCTACCCACCTGTTCTCTCCCCTGGAGGAGGGAGCGGCTACCCACTCCAGTGTTCTTGCCTGGAGAATTCCATGGACAGAGGAGCCTGGCAGGCTACTTACTGTCCACAGGATCACAACTGAAGTGACTTTCATCATCATTATCATTATCATCATCATCATATATAAATAATAGATAACAAACAAGGACCTACTCTATAGCACAGGGAGCTATACTCAATGAATTGTAATAACATTAAAGGGAAAATGATCTGAAAAAGAACAAATATATGTATATGCATCACTGAATCACCTGAAACAAATAAAACACTGAAAAATAACTATGTTTCAATTTAAAAATAAATGAAATAAAAATAAGAGATGCTCCAGAATCAATTATTCTGGGAAGGTGGAATGGTCAGATGTGTGTCCAGACATGAGCATTAGGGTGGTCCCTGACATGTGTATCAAAGGTGTCAGATGTCACTCTACTGCTTCAGACATATCCTCCCTGTCATATCCCCACCCTTCTGCAGCTGCTCTCTGAAGTTCAGTAGCAGTTTTGCTGATGATCATTCTCTTTCATCCACTCCAGCTCTCCCCTCAGTACCACAACCTCCTAATTCTGTACAAACATTCTAGGTCCAGAATTCAGAGAAAAGTTTCTGCTACCCTGACCGAACCCTGACTGATATGGTTGTGGGTAATGGAATTGATTCCAGGGAAATAAAGACTTAAGGATGAGAATTTGAATCTGACAGAACTAGATTCTAAAATAAAAAATAGTAGTGACTTATGTCCTATAGCAAATGTGAAGTCATATGTTCTGCAGAGGCAATTTGATTGTAACTTAGCACCTCTAGTCACCAGGAATGAAAAGCCTATAGAAGGCTTTCATCTCTAACAGATAAAAAGGGCTAAAATTAATACTGGTAATTAGAGTATAAAACTGTAAGATTGATTGACGGCTTCTGAGTGAGCCAATGAATGGAGAATAAGAAAAAGATGAGCTTGGAACTGAAAATTTCCAGGCCATGGCTCAGATAAAGAACCAAAGCTCTCCTATAACTTTCCTAAATAAATTCCTCATCTCCTGTAGCTAAACAGCCACAATATCTGTAATACAAATTTAACGTATGATCTTACTGGTGGACAAATTAAATTCAAATCTTGTGGTGCCTCTTGTGTTGAAGCTGGAAAGGGATGAGATTCTGAAAATTGAAATGTGGTACATGAAAATTATAATGAGCTATATAAAGATATACCTTGAATACCTAAATCCACGTGGCCAGGCTTGATGGGAGGAACAGTCTTTCCTTTTTTATCTGAGAATATCAGCCTCTCTTACCTAAAATTTCATATTAAGCTGTCCTAATGTATCTGACTTGCAGGGAGCTTAATGATCCTCAAGACTCACCCTCATCACCATTCATTGTTTCAAGACTTAAACCAGACTCAAGTCCCAGCAAGCTCCAACAAAATAGGAATGAACTAGCTGGTGGCCTCATGAACATGAAAACAATGTAACTTTTCCAGTGTATATGTTGAAAGAAACCTGAAAAATGTATATGAGAATGGATCCTAAAGATAGACTATGATAGAAAATTGAAAATATTTGATTCAGATGAATTATGGTATACAATCCAAGGAGTCTAGATGCAATGAGATAGACAGAGTTGCAAAGTGAATCTACTGCTTTTCTTGAACACAATAGTGGCCTTTACTAAATGAAGGTGAAGTACCCCCAAATTCCTTGATATAATCAAGGTTTAGAAAAGGAATCTAAGGCTTCAAGAAGCTAGCTAAAGGTTAGGGAAATAAGAATGTTAGATTACTTACTGTCCACAGGATCACAACTGAAGTGACTTTCATCATCATTATCATTATCATCATCATCATATATAAATAATAGATAACAAACAAGGACCTACTCTATAGCACAGGGAGCTATACTCAATGAATTGTAATAACATTAAAGGGAAAATGATCTGAAAAAGAACAAATATATGTATATGCATCACTGAATCACCTGAAACAAATAAAACACTGAAAAATAACTATGTTTCAATTTAAAAATAAATGAAATAAAAATAAGAGATGCTCCAGAATCAATTATTCTGGGAAGGTGGAATGGTCAGATGTTTGTCCAGACATGAGCATTAGGGTGGTCCCTGACATGTGTATCAAAGGTGTCAGATGTCACTCTACTGCTTCAGACATATCCTCCCTGTCATATCCCCACCCTTCTGCAGCTGCTCTCTGAAGTTCAGTAGCAGTTTTGCTGATGATCATTCTCTTTCATCCACTCCAGCTCTCCCCTCAGTACCACAACCTCCTAATTCTGTACAAACATTCTAGGTCCAGAATTCAGAGAAAAGTTTCTGCTACCCTGACCGAACCCTGACTGATATGGTTGTGGGTAATGGAATTGATTCCAGGGAAATAAAGACTTAAGGATGAGAATTTGAACTGACAGAACTAGATTCTAAAATAAAAAATAGCAGTGACTTATGTCCTATAGCAAATGTGAAGTCATATGTTCTGCAGAGGCAATTTGATTGTAACTTAGCACCTCTAGTCACCAGGAATGAAAAGCCTATAGAAGGCTTTCATCTCTAACAGATAAAAAGGGCTAAAATTAATACTGGTAATTAGAGTATAAAACTGTAAGATTGATTGACGGCTTCTGAGTGAGCCAATGAATGGAGAATAAGAAAAAGATGAGCTTGGAACTGAAAATTTCCAGGCCATGGCTCAGATAAAGAACCAAAGCTCTCCTATAACTTTCCTAAATAAATTCCTCATCTCCTGTAGCTAAACAGCCACAATATCTGTAATACAAATTTAACGTATGATCTTACTGGTGGACAAATTAAATTCAAATCTTGTGGTGCCTCTTGTGTTGAAGCTGGAAAGGGATGAGATTCTGAAAATTGAAATGTGGTACATGAAAATTATAATGAGCTATATAAAGATATACCTTGAATACCTAAATCCACGTGGCCAGGCTTGATGGGAGGAACAGTCTTTCCTTTTTTATCTGAGAATATCAGCCTCTCTTACCTAAAATTTCATATTAAGCTGTCCTAATGTATCTGACTTGCAGGGAGCTTAATGATCCTCAAGACTCACCCTCATCACCATTCATTGTTTCAAGACTTAAACCAGACTCAAGTCCCAGCAAGCTCCAACAAAATAGGAATGAACTAGCTGGTGGCCTCATGAACATGAAAACAATGTAACTTTTCCAGTGTATATGTTGAAAGAAACCTGAAAAATGTATATGAGAATGGATCCTAAAGATAGACTATGATAGAAAATTGAAAATATTTGATTCAGATGAATTATGGTATACAATCCAAGGAGTCTAGATGCAATGAGATAGACAGAGTTGCAAAGTGAATCTACTGCTTTTCTTGAACACAATAGTGGCCTTTACTAAATGAAGGTGAAGTACCCCCAAATTCCTTGATATAATCAAGGTTTAGAAAAGGAATCTAAGGCTTCAAGAAGCTAGCTAAAGGTTAGGGAAATAAGAATGTTAGAGTAATATTATTACCATCTACTTACTTCAACTTTAACCACAATTAAACTTTAACCAGAATATTCCAGGAGTTACTTCCCTTCCTCAGAGTTTTGAGATACATTTGTGAGGAGAATGCCAAAATCCATGATAAGTTTTCTAGTGAATAATATCTTTAAGCTAGGAAAGAGAGTGAGATATTGATATAAAAATGAGGTTTGTGATGGGATTCCGGAATGACAGTATGCAAGGGAGGGGGCTTAACTTATAGAGACAGGATAGGCATGGTTCCTGTAATAGGTACCAGGACTGAAGCTGGAGTCAGAACGGTTTGATTTGCAAAGTTATTAGTGATATTCCTAGGACAGAAATACATAGTCTACAGAAGCTTTCTTCAGTTTAAGTCTGGTGGTTGGATGGCATCACCGCCTCGATGGACATGAGTCTGAGTAAGCTCAGGGAGTTGGTGATGGACAGGGAAGCCTGGCATGCTGCAGTCCGTGGGGTCACAAAGAGTCAGACACAACTGAGCAACTGAACTGAACTGAACGAAAGCTTTACTTGACTTCTCCAAGTGATGAACTCTTACCCTTGTGAACAGAAATCTGACTTGAATCACCACAAAAGAATCAAAACGTCTTAGCCAATTTCTAGACATGACCCAGTTCACTGGCTCAGAGTCTGCTGAACGGAAGCCTGGCTTCCCTTAAAGAAATATACGATAAAATGCCAAAATGTTACACTATGTATTTTCTTCTTAGTCCTCTCCAATGGGACCCAGAGTAACTTAACAGAGCAGTAAATTGAATAAAAGAAAATACTCAGAAACTGAGGGGATTACCAGACACTGACTTAACTGACTAGACTACCCTTAATTACAAGGCTTAACTGATGCTGATTCCTAAGGACTCAAATAAGATTAAGGTCAAACAAGATTAAGGTCTATTAAGATCCAGGATAGAAGCTTATGAAATCCATGTGGTTAATGGAGTTTGCCTATGTAGTTCACAACAGGTCTTATAGGTTCCTAAACCTGCTGCATGGTTATGTTTCAAGTCCTGGAAAGCAACATTGGAAAAGACATTCTCAGCAACTGGCAGAATCCCCATATCGTTTCCCTGACATACAAAGTGAGGGCTATTATAGGAAAAGCCATGTGGAAGCCTCTAGAACTGCCTCTGCCTGTCAAAATAGTAAATCAAAATTAAAAGTGCTTTTCTGGGAAATTTCAGAGGTCCCAACCACTTCCCAATTACCCCAGTTAGTCTATGTGTAAGAGGAATGAAATAAATTGCTGAAAAAATTAATCAGATGGCAACTTAAATTGAATATGATGTTCTGGATGTGGTTTCTTTGCTGGAGCAAATTAACCCAGTCTCGATTACAAAATATGCACTACTGGTCTGAGTGCTTCTATCCTCTGTGTTAATACAGACTCTGACAAGTTTGCTTTCACCTGACAAAAACAGTAATGCTCTTTCCCTGTACTACTCTGGGGATCATCAGATCTATAGCCCTATGTTAAATCCAGTCCAGAGACACTTTATCATCCTGCATTGCACAAGAGATGATGTCAGTTCATCATACTGATGATGGTATGCTGTCTGAATGTGCCGAGGAGGAAGTACAAATATCCTGGCGAAACACATGCATACCAGAGAGTGGGAAATAAACCCAACAACATTTAAACAGCCTGCCACTTCAGTGAAATTTCTGGGGCTCTAGAGGTCGGAGGCAAGTTGAGATACATCTTCCAAAGTTGAATATTAGATGACAAGTTATTGCGTCTAGTATCTTTCTTCACTGAGAAGGAGGCATAATATCTAAAGGACTGAATTCTGGAAGCAACATACACTCATATATAATGACTATGAAGCAAGTCCACTTACCAAGTACTCTGTAAGGCTGCTAGTTCAGAATGTTCTAATAAGGCCCAGAGTAAGAGAAGTCTTATGACAGATCCTCACAACTGTGTAAGCTGCCCAGCTGTTTGCATTGTAAGACCCAGCAAATGTAATAGAACTTGACTGGCTCAACTCAAATTTTGTGAGCATGGTAACTAGAGAGTTGGCCTTAGCTTTGGTGTATGAGATCTGTTATTTCCTTACTGTAGAACTCTGGATAAATCACTCAACCTTTCTGTGAACCTCAAGTTTCTCTTATCTAAAGAACAACTGAAGTACTTGGCAAAAAGAAAGCTGATATGAGAATTAATATAAGATAATGCACACAACATTTCTTATACATACTAGTCTCTCAAGTTGGTAGAACTTATGGAGTCTTTGGAATAAATAAGAAATGGCCAGCATCACCACTGAGGTGGTACCAAAGAGAACAAAAGTTTTCCTTATTGGCTAGGTACACATCCTGGAAAATACCTAGTAAAGAACCCTAGGATGTGGAGAGCACCCTATCATTACTATTAGTCCTTAGAATGACAGCACCAGCAGCAAGAAGAGATCCACCAGTAATCCCCAGAAGACTCAAAATGTGAGTCCAAACAAAGGGGCCCAAGACTTTTTGGCTTACAAATACTTTACAGGTACAGTGGTGAATGCCAAAAAGAGAGATGTGTTTTAAAGCCAGAAGGTCAGTAGGATGCCAGCAAATGGAAATTTTACTTTTTGAAAATAAAATATTAACTGTTGAGGAAAATTCTCTTAGCATTAATACTGTACTTAAGGAGACCAAAAGCATCACTGCCCAATTTGATATTGCAGGATACATTGTGGAAAAGTTTCATGAATGTGTTTTTAGTACATTCTACAATTTTTTTTTTAAAGTTTGCAAAATGAAAGACAACTGATGCATTCAAATGTATTGTAAGAAAAAAACAGCTGCTGACAATTTGATAAATTATTCACCCAGGAGTTTCAATAATCTAAAACAATTTCTGCCACATATGTTGACAGGGAAAGATCTAGCAAAAATGATGAAACAGGATAATTTTAGGGTATTTCAAAAATGATTAGAAAATCTGTTTGTCTTTTAAACTTAATTTGTTCTAAATTTTATACTGAAATTATTGAACATTTCTGACAAGAACTTGATGTAGCTTTAAAAAATATTTGTTATACATGAAAATACTATTTCAGCAGTACAACAGAATTTAACATATAATGCAGTGATTTTTTGTAACAGATATAGAAAATCTGGACGACTTAGCAGAGTATGATCATGATATTGCCTTAACTGACATTTAGGGGAAAAGAACTTATGAAAGTAAAGTCACTCAGTCGTGTCCAACTGTAGCCTATCTTGTAGAAACTCAGTAAACACAGAGTTTCACAGTTCAAGTCCCCTATAATGAAGGACATCCTGTCACGACGTCCTGAAGAAAGCCACTGGGTCCTGGCCACATCCTTCACATGCTGGCCCAGGTCCAGTGACTGACTAATGAGAAAGAATTACAAAGGCTGGGCCATTTCACCCTAACATAGGACAACCCTGACAGGCTATTTCAGCTTCAGAGCTCCCTGTAGGCTTGGCTAAGTTTATCACAGAGTATATATCCCAGCTCAATTCTCCCTGGACCCAACCCCACTTCCTCCTCCTCCTTTCCAAGGATACTCCCTAATAAACATCTGCACACTAAATTCTGTCTTCTAATCTGCTTCCCAGCAAATAATCTGCAACAGGGAGCAAAGGGCAAAAATGAAAAATCAACTTTTCTATCATTCAGTAACTTGACAAGCACTAATTGAGTGTCAGTGATAAAGCGAATTAAACTGCAATTGTTTGCAAGGAATGAAAGGGTCCCTGCCCCAACAACTTTGCAGTCCAGTGAGGATGACTGAATTACAATGGAAACTGTGAATCAATAAAAAAAAAAAGTGTTGCTGAAATCAGCCCAGGCAATCCTAAAGGAAATCAACCCTGAATGTTCACTGGAGGCACGGATGCTGAAGCTGAAGCTCCAGTATTCAGCCACGTGATGCAAAAAGCTGACTCTGTGAAAAGATCTTGATGCTGGAAAGATTGAAGGCAACAGGAGAAGGAGGCAGCTGAGGCTGGGATGGTTAGATAGCATCACTGACTCAATAGACAAAAATGGGAGAAAACTCTGGGAGACAGTGAAGGACAGAGGAGCCTGGCATGCTGCCGTCCATAGGGCAGCAGAGAATCAGATGTGACTGAGTGAGTGAACAACAGCAACATGAAGTCTTTATGAAAAGGTCTGTTAAGAATCTCAACTGTATGTGGAAAGACCTCTAAAGTGGACGAACTTAAGAAACATGCTAGTTGAAAAAAGTGCGACACAATAGCCTGTGTAGTATAGGGTTTACTCACATGATGTGTCTAGAAAAGGCAGATCTACAGAGAAAGAGAGTAGATTAGTGGTTGCCTGGGGTTGAGCGTGGGAATGAAGATCAACTGCAAATGGAATTGGAGGTTTTTCTGGGATGACAGTTATGTTTGAAAATTGATTGTAACCATGGTTGTACAGCTCTATAAAATTACTAAGATTCATTGGCTCCTGCTCTTAAAATGGGTGAATTTTATGATATATAAAGAGTACTTCATGGAGTTGCTGAAAAAAGGTATTTGGCATTTTTGTACAGCATGATGCAATAAGTCAGATGACTTACAAATAATTTCTCAAATCCTTTATCCAATCCTCAAAAAATGATCAGAGAAAAACTTATTTATTCCAAAGGACGACCTGATATGGTCATGGTCTGGGACATCTAACAAGAAAAAGAGCAAGACTTACGAATTAATTTGAAAAGTCCCTTTGTCTAAAACTTTTGAGCATGTAATTTACAGAGAGATAATTTTCAATTAGTAGAAAAGACAGCTTTAACATGATCCAAACATGAAAACAGGCATGCTGTCCTCCCAGTTAGTTCTTGAACAGAGATTGCTTATTCATTAATTTCAGCTGCCATTTCTTTCAACATCTCATTTAAGACCACGTATACAAAAAGCCTGTATCTTCCATGAAGAAGTTTTAAATGAAAAAATTAAACCTGAAATATTAATTCATCCCACTAGTAATCATTCAGGATTCCCTGGGTGCCTGTAATTTAAATCTAATTTAAATCCAATGATGGCTCAAAGAAGAGAGAACACTCTTTAGTTGTCAGACACTTTGTTACTAGACTTGAAAATAGCTTCAGGGACACAAGGATAAATTTTATAACATCAGAAAGAAATGTTCATACTATCTAGGATGTGGCTTTATCTGATAAATTCGCCTTTTCTCTCTCTCCCCCTCTTTTTCTTGCTCCTCCTCTACTTTTTCCCTCCCTCTCTCTTATAAATACTATTTAACAGACCAGCATTGATATATTAAATTACTTCAAAATTATTTACTGCACTCCTACTATATGTGAGGTCGTTTAATACTGAAAACTTAACAAGATACCTCTGACTTCAAGGACTTTTCAAAGTAATGATTTAAGTTTTAACCCAAACATTGCTACAAAAAGTTCCTGGAGAATGCAGGTAAAACAAGTCAATTTGAAATGCATATTCATTTGAAAGTGATAAATGATTTTTCATGTTGTTGTATTTATAGGAAAATCCAAAGATTTTACATATATATATATCCATGAAATTTTTATTAAAAAATGTTTCCACTTTGTTTTGTATATATTTTATCATTAATAATATTTGACATCAGTATTACATATTCTTTTCATATTGCAAGAGGATTTAATAGCACTTCTATTGCAAAAGATTTTTATTTTAATATTTTTCAGATGAAGAAGCTGAGGCTCCAGGAATTAGTGTCTAAAGCCTTGTCCTCTTCCAAGGACTCTGCTGCTTTTCACTATTACATATGTTCTATGCCTTCTTCACTCTCGGTTGATGACATGAAAACTGAAGTAATCATTTAAGCAATTGAGAAAGAATGTCAACAGATTCCACCACCACATCCGCAGGCTTTGCAGCATCTGTCCTCAAGAACTCACCATCCCTTCTGTTATCACAGATGAACTACCCATGACCCTACTTGAAGCCAATCCCCCAGCTCAGGCGCTTGATTCCATCCCTTCTCGCAGTCCCAATCACATTGTTCTAGCAGAAGTTCTCTTACTTTTCTGTGGTATCTCTCGTTACCTTTCTACTTGATCTTTCCATTAGTACTCAAACATGCTACCATTTTTTTCATTATTAAAAAAGAATTCTTTCTATTTGCCTTCTTTTCCAAAATATCATTCCATTTCTCTGCTCCCCTTTGCAGCAACCCCAAAATATAGTTAAATATCTAATATATTGGGGCTTCCTAGGTGGCGCTAGGTGGTAAAGAACCTGCCTGACAATACAGGAGACATAAGGGACCCAGGTTCCATCCCGGAGTTCAGAAGATCTTTTGGAGGAGGAAGTGGCAACCCACCCCAAGATACTTGCCTGGAAAATCCCATGGACAGAGAAGACTGGAGGGCTATGGTCCATAGGGTCACAGAGTCAGACATGACAGAAGTGACTTCAGTTCAGTTCAGTCGCTCAGTCGTGTCCCACTCTTTGCAACCCCATAAATCGCAGCACGCCAGGCCTCCCTGTCCATCACCAACTCCCAGAGTTCACTCAGACTCACAGCCATCGAGTCCGTGATGCCATCCAGCCATCTCATCCTCAGTCGTCCCCTTCTTCTCCTGCCCCCAATCCTTCCCAGCATCAGAGTCTTTTCCAATGAGTCAGCTCTTCGCGTGAGGTGGCCAAAGTACTGAAGTTTCAGCTTTAGCATCATTCCTTCCAAAGAAATTCCAGGGCTGATCTCCTTTAGGATGGACTGGTTGCATCTCCTTGCAGTCCAAGGGACTTTAAAGAGTCTTCTCCAACATCACAATTCAAAAGCATCAGTTCTTTGGTGGTCAGCCTTCTTCACAGTCCAACTCTCACATCCATACATGACCACAGGAAAAACCAAAGCCTTGACTAGACGGACCTTAGTCAGCAGAGTAATGTCTCTGCTTTTCATTATGCTGTCTAGCTTGGTAATAATTTTTCTTCCAAGGAGTAAGAGTCTTTTAATTTCATGGCTGTAGATGCATCTAATATATTATTGTACATACTTCATATAC
Organism: Madoqua kirkii; assembly: GCA_006408675.1. Classification (NCBI taxonomy): domain Eukaryota; kingdom Metazoa; phylum Chordata; class Mammalia; order Artiodactyla; family Bovidae; genus Madoqua; species Madoqua kirkii. Next base: position 1,774 of record SJYC01043993.1, on the reverse strand, counting down.
ATAATATAATATACTCTATAGACTCTCTCTATATTATTGTATATACTTAAATATCTAATTTTCCTACTCCAAATCACTCTTTATTGTCCTCATAGATCCACTAAAACTCCTTCAGTCAAGACAATCAAGGATATGTCCACATTGATATGTCCACCAATGACATATCACTAAGCCAACAAATTCTTAGTTTGAAGCCAACTTGATCTTTTACATTTTATTTTTTTTAAATACTTTATTCTACGTTACAATACTGTATTGGTTTTGCCATACATTGACATGAATCAGCCACAGGTGTACACGATCTCCCAATGCCGAAGCCCCCTCCCTCCTCTCACCCTGTATCATCTCTCTGGATCATCCCGTGCACCAGGTTTTTTACAATTTATACAGTTGAGAAATAGCTCTTCTTGGAAGCACTTTATTTACCAGGGTATCTAGGATGGACATACATTTAGTTTTCCTTCTACCCCACTGACTGTTCCTTCTATGTTTCCTTTGCCTCCATCCTCCCTAATCTCTCACACGGACTCTCCCACAGTGTGGGGCACTCTCTACAGTAACTCTTTGGTTATTTAGTCCCTGGGTCCCACCTTCAAGCTATTCTTTTATACTAGACTTTGTGATACAGAGCTTGGGATTCTGCAGACCACATTCTCCTTTACCAGTCAGTCCCATTTAGATTCTGCCAGTAGGGGAAAGGGCCTTCTGAGGTGTCTGCATAGTAAAGAATCTGCCTGCCAAGGAGATGCAGGTTTGATCCCTGGGTCAGAAAGGTTCCCAGGAGTGAGAAATACTAACCCACCCCACTATTCTTGCCTTGGATATCCCATGGATAGAGAAGCCTGGAGAGCTACAGTCCACAGGGTTGCAAAGGCTCAGACACTACTGAGCACACACACACTCATACACACTCACACACACTCACACACACACAATGGGGGTATAATAGGTAAACTGGAAAATTAGGGAGAAGAAACATGAATGGCCATGGAAGAGACAGACTCTGGAAGAACAGTTGATTTCAGCTATAGCAATTTGTCCCAGTTTTTAGAGTTCCCTCCACATCATCAGGATCAGTCCTTTCTGAAATACCAAGCAAATGACACCACCTCCTCAGACTGAGTCTAAGTGCCACAAACCCTCTTTTAAGACTTTACATTTAATTATTCCCAACCTCTTCCCTTTGCATCCCCAGCAATGGAATGGTAACTGCTTCCTGATACTGTGTCTTCTTGCTGTCTTTTCAGCTCTCTGATACCTGGCTACCATCTCTTTATAATACACCTTCTTGTTAAGAACATTCTTGTGGTTTCTGATTTCTGATTGAACCCTGACTTATAGAGTGATCTAATCTTGCCTAGAGAATCCCATGGACAGAGAAGCCTGGTAGGCTACAGTCCATGGGGTCGCAAAGAGTCGGAAACGACTGAGCAACTTCACTTTCACTTTCAATCTAGACACATAGCTGAAATACTACCTTTATACCGATGATTTCCAGAATTTTTTCCAAATTCCAGACTTGTATGAGGTCCAACTGTGCCATTTTCACAGTTGTACCTGTTTGAATATCAGCAATTTCATATGATCGAATGCTAATGTAAGACTGAAAGGCCCTTCAGTTTTAACTATTTCATAACAGAATTTCTTCCCATTATCTTCCAGTGATACCTTCATCTCAGTTTGATTCTGCATTTACATCTTCGATTAATCAGGCCTAAATCCTTGCCTCAGGCTTGGGGTGGCTCCTCAGGGTCACTGCCCTGGGCCTCGAGCG
>SJYC01043992.1:0-20711 GCA_006408675.1 Madoqua kirkii | reverse complement strand
CCTGTGGTCATGTATGGATGTGAGAGCTGGATATGAGAGTTGGACTGTGAAGAAGGCTGAGTGCCCAAGAATTTATGCTTTTGAACTCTGGTGTTGGAGAAGACTCTTGAGTCCCTTGGACTGCAAGGAGATCCAACCAGTTCATTCTGAAGGAGATCAACCCTGGGATTTCTTTGGAAGGAATGATGCTAAAGCTGAAACTCCAGTACTTTGGCCACCTCATGCGAAGAGTTGACTCATTGGAAAAGACTCTGATGCTGGGAGGGATTGGTGGCAGGAGGAGAAGGGGACAACCGAGGATGAGATGGCTAGATGGCATCATGGACTCAATGGACATGAGCCTGAGTGAATTCCGAGAGATGGTAATGAACAGGGAGGCCTGGCATGCTTCGATTCATGGGGTTGCAGAGTCAGACACTACTGAGCGACTGAACTGAACTGAACTGAAATCCTTGCCTAACCTCTTCTCTTTGTCTATACCCTGATTTCAAATTTAAAGCAAATACCGTTGGTCCTGCCCTTAAAATGCATGCAAAATCTAGTTATATATCACTACCTCCAACCTTAATCCAGGCTGATTCCTACTGAGAATTCCCTGGTGGTCCTGTAGCTAGGACTCCGCACTTTTACTGCCAAGGGTGTGGGTTTGTTCTCTGATCATGAAAATAAGATCCTGCAGGCTGTAGGGAATGTACAAAAAAAAAAAAAAAAAAAAAGAAAGAAAAAGAAAAAGAAAATACAGACTGAGTCCTTATCAACCCTCATCTAGTAGTTTATTGTGATAACCTCCCAACTAAGTCTGTCCTTACAGCTCTTCTCATCAAAGCTGCCAGAATGATCCTTTCAAAGCAATCTCACTCCTCTCATTATAACCCTACACTGGCTTTGACTTTACCAAGAATAAAAACTTCACCACCAGCTATCTCTCAGGTATGACTTGAACATGCCAGGTACACTTCTGCTTTACAGCCATCATGCTAAAATTAGTGCAAAGCTCTTCCTGAAGGTATCAACCTGAATAATTCCCTTTCTTCTTTCAAGACTAAAATAACACCCTCCCAATAAGGGACCTACCCTAACCACACTATTAAAACAGCAATGACCTCACGTTTGGGGCAGTCTATGTCAATTGACCTTGCTCTGTTTTCCAGTTTGTTTTTCTTTTTGTAATGAATAATTTCAAGCATGCTGCTGCTGCTGCTGCTGCTAAGTCACTTCAGTTGTGTCTGACTCTGCAACCCCATAGATGGCAGCCCACCAGGCTCCCCTGTCCCTGGGATTCTTCAGGCAAGAACACTGGAGTGGGTTGCCATTTCCTTCTCCAATGCATGAAAGTGAAGTCGCTCAGTCATGTCTGAGTCTTAGCGACCCCATGGACTGCAGCCTACCAGGCTCCTCCATCCATGGGGTTTTCCAGGCAACAACAATGGAGTGGGGTGCCATTGCCTTCTCTACCAGACTGCAGTACAAGTAAAGCCAAATATATCTTAGAGCCAAACACAATAAATTTTATATGTCACACATGAAACAGATCAGAGCAATATTTCTTATTAGAGGGAAGTTTTTTTTTTAATTGTAATTCAGTGGTTGGCTACTTCTATTCTGTGGTTCCATTATTTGCTAGGGACCTGCTCTTTTTATGTATTCAATCAACAGAAGATAATATATAGGAGTATATGGAAGGCTGTATCTACCTTGGCCAAAAAACAACACACATCACTTTGTATGTATCATGTAGACAAGAACTTAGCCATATAAGCACAATTTGCAAAGGCATCTTGCTACCCAGGAAAGATGGATAATAGAATTCTGGTGGGCAGCTAACAGTGTCTGCCACAGCTAGCTAATTTCTTAGGTATATTGTTTAATATTTGTTCCCCTTACTACTTGAAAGGGTTTCCCTGGTGGCTCAGACAGGAAAATAACCCCCTGTAATGCTGGACACCTGGATTCAATCCCTGGGTTGGCACGATTCCCCTGCAAGAGGGCATGGCAACCCACTCCAGTCTTCTTGCCTAGAGAATCCCCATGGACCGAGGAGCCTGGCTAGCTACAGTCAATGAGGTTGCAGAGTTGGACACAACTGAGCAACTAAGCACAGCACAGCACTAACCTGAAATATCCAAGAAGGCAAGAGATTTTGTTGATTCCATTTATTGATTTATCCCATGAATATAGACTGTGCCTGACGCAGAGTAGTCACTTAAAATACTTGTGTAATAAATGAATGAAGACAGATTGTTTCATGAGACAGAAAAAAAGAAGGGATTGTCCATAAAACTGGAGAATTTGTTCTCTTTGTGGGGTAAGACATTCCTATAAATATACAAAAAAGAAGATGAAAAGCACAAATTGACAAGTAGTCATGGAACATTCTGTATCCATAAAGGCTGAGAGAATGTACAGCCAGGGGAGAAGTTCAGCTTTGGCTTGGGTCAGAAAAGGGATGCTGAACTTTGGTTTAGATTACCTGAAAAATATAAATGCTACCATGCGGTCTTCAAATTGCTCTGAAGAATTCCAGGGCTCTTAAGAGACTACTTTATAGGTTCCTAAAATTATAAAGTATTTCTATAAAATTTGTTTAAAAGCTTCCATTTCTGAGTAAGTATTATATAAGAGTCTTAAATTATTTTTATATATTACATCACTTAATCCTTAAAAAATCCTATAAAATTAGTATATTTATTTCCTTTTTACCTATGAATTTGAGAAAATAGAACTTTCAATTGCAGCCATAACGTTCTATAATTCTCTCAATGAAGATTTGTAAGAATTTATTGCTAGATACCTCACTATTGGTATTGTAAATTAGATCTTTTTGTACAGCAGCTACATTTTAAATTCAGCTATGTAAAAGAACATATGTGTCCTACATATGTATATTGATTTCATATCCAGAAGCTCTTTATGCCAGTTTATACATTATATTAATTTGGCAATATATTTTCTAACATTTTTCATGCAAATGATCATATATCACAAAAAATAACATTTTTGTCTGTTTCAGCCAATGCATTTCAAATGCATTTTATTTCAGATATAGGATGAGAATATTTGTTAAAATATTTAATACCAGTGAAAAGAGCTGGTTGTCATTCTTGATTAGTTCCTCAGTGCACACTTTAAGACACTAAGAATTTTGCAGGATTAAGTTTATCATGTTAATTTCCTTTTTTCCCCCCATTTTTAAAAGTAATTTTCATGGTTGTTACTTTTACTCAGGACTTAGAGTTGAATTTCCTTCACTTCTTGCTGTAACTACTAAATTAATTTCACATTTTCCTCTGTATGTGTTAACACTGCAGGCTATACCCAAGCCATTATTCCAGGTCTACCTGGTTGTTGTTTAGTCCCTAAGTCATGTCTGACTTATTTGCAGCCCCATGGACCATAGCCCGCCAGGCTCCTCTGTCCTTTGGTTTCTCCAGGCACGAATACTGAAGTGGGTTGCCATTTCCTTCTCCAGAGCATCTTCCTGAACCAGGGATTGAACCTGTGCCTCTCATGACTCCTGCTTTAGCAGCTGGGTTCTTTACCACTAGCGCCACCTCCTACCATGAATTTTGATTATTACTAAAACTATAATAAATCTATTATCTCTCCCAGTGGTTGATTTAAACATGGTGGAGTGATGCAACTGTAACCAATAACACATAAAACATATTCTGCTTGGGGAACTGGCAAAAGGGCATGACAGGGACTCACCTTACTTTTCTGAATGCTCTTAGTATTTCTACTACCATCTTGTACCTATACAGAGAACCATCCACACATTGAATGTTGCAGAGAGAAAAGATGAGTGGAATCTGATTACAGTGGTGCTCCAGAATTAACTCTGAAACTGTTCAACCTCTGGATCTCATGTTTTGTGAAATAATATTTGCTACATTTTGTTGGCTTCTTTGTTATTGAAGCCAAACGCATCATGACATGTGTTGATATACTTTTCTAGGTTTCCTAATGTTAAACCTTTGCGACCCCGTGGACTGTAGCCCACCAGGCTCCTCCGTCCATGGGATTCTCCAGGCAAGAATACTGGAGTGGTTTTGCCATTTCCTTCTCCAGGGGATCTTCTCGACCCAGGGATCGAACCGCGGTCTCCCACACTGCAGGCAGACACTTTAATTGTTGAGCCACCAGGGAAAGACCAATGTTAAACCATTCTTGCATCTCAGAACACACTCTACCTGATCTTGATGTGTTTTATTTATTTTATATCATCCAAAATTCAGGTTGACTTAACGTTATTTAAGCTCTTAAATCTATATTCCATAGTAAGATTGCCCTATATTTTCTCTTTTTATACAGTCAATATCCAAAGACACAGTAGCGTCATAAAAGGAGATGGAAAAAATCTCTCACTCACTATTTTTTGAAGAGTTTGTAGCAAACTTGAATTGCTTAGTCCTTGAACATCTGCCATAACTTGGGTTACTGTCTGGGGCTGCTGTTTCCTTTGTTTGTTGTGTTAGTTAATATGTGTATTTTTGTGCATGCATTTCACAGGAGAAGGAATAGGTGTTGCTTTGAATGCTAATGTGACTTTTTAAAGGGTTATGATGCTATTAGAGTTTCTATGCTCTTCTGAATCACTTGTGGTGGCAATGTATTTTAATATTTTTTAAGAAAAATATTGCTTTCTTCCAAATGCTGAATGAATGCATTGACAAGAATGCTCTAGTATATGCTTATAATAGTAAAACATTTCTACGTTAACTCTTGTAATGTCTGTTATGTTCCTAATATTCTTAATTGTCTACAGCTCAATCTTATTATACGTTGTTACATTTTATTCACATTTTAATACACTCACTTTGAGCTTTGCTGATCCTATTTTTTATTTGTTTCTATTTCACTAATGCTTGCTCTTATTTTTTATAATTACTTTTTTCTTTTCTCCAGAGTTTTGCTGTTATTTTTTGGCTTTGATTCTTAAATTATTAACTTTTAATCTTCATTTCTAATACATAGATTGAAGACTAGAAATTTCTGCCTGTGTAGCACTTTGGATGCATCCTGCTCAATTTGATATGCAGGTTTACATTTGCATAAGCATATGTAATGCTAAGAATTTCTAAGCATAGTGTGTTCCACATACCATTATGCTATCTACTTTGACCAACAAATCACTGAGAAGTTTGATTTGTTGTTGATCTTAATATTAGATTGAGCCAATAAGTGGCAATTGGGTTTTGGACTCAAGTTTTCTGGCCAGAGTCTGTGTTCTTAACCATCAGACATATTTCCTTTCTATCATTCTGGCTTTGCTTCTATCCTAATCTATGAAATACTGGGCTTCTATTTCTTTCCTTGAGATGAAATTTGCAGATATTTTTGTTATAACTTATCTAGCATTTCTATATGTATGGAGTGGCAGATAAATTCCTGTTAACTCATGCACCATGGTGAATGGAACTAGAAAACTAAAATAGGTTCCTGTTAACTCACTCACTACAGTGAATGAAACTAGAAAACCAGAAACTAGAACTTTCACCCAACATATAACTTACATACTAAGTTTTCTGTGGTTTGCAGAACTTACTACAATTCTAGATGATCAGATATCGATAACACTCTATGATACTCCTGTCTTGAGATAAATTAGACAGACTCAGTGGAAATCCTGAGAAAAAACGTGGAGACATTGATTCTCACCTTCCATTTTGTTTAGATTCCCCTGGAATCTAGGCTATCTTTCTGTAAACTGCTGTTTCAACCTAGTGTGGTTGAAACTCAAAACAGGAAGATGACCTAGGTAGGTGTGTGAAGGCCCAAGGGCAGTTTTGCAGGTCAAATAGGATTTATTTGAACCCACTGTTTTGTTTTTTTTTTCTTCTTAAAAACATCCATAAGATTGATTTCAGATGATCATTCTTTTCTTCCAGGAAATTAAACTACGCCTACAGACCATCTCATTTCCCTTTAGAATTTTTCTGTAAGAAGGCACTTTTCCCACTTTATTTTGAAAGAATCTGAAGCTGAGTATCTGAAACCTACTCCTTGATGAAGAATCCAAGGTGCCATTTAATATGCAGCTAAATGTATGGTAGTATCATTCTAATACTGTGTTTTGTTTTGTTTTGTTTTGTTTTGTTTTGTTTTGTTTTGTTTTATGAAACAAGACATTCTTCAGAGATACACATGTGAAGAGGCAGCATATTTTTGGAGCAAAATTTGAGCCTCCTTTGAGTTTCATTCCTTCTTCAAATAAGATGCAAGTGTAGCACAGGGATAGAGAAATGTCTAGCCCTTTCATCCTTTCATCTCATTCTGTACCATATCTTTCTGTAAGTAGTTGGTTTTATTTTCATGTATATTTATGTATCTATTGGAGTATAGTTGCTTTACAATGTTCTGCTAGTTTCTGCTGTAAACCAATGTGAGTCAGACATATGTAAGTAGTTTAAAATGACATTACTAGTCACACAGACAGAATCTAGAATGATGAATATATTTTTCCTCTTAAATATTTTTCTCTTTCATTTTTACCATGAGGATGAAATCTTCTTCTGTTACAAAGAGGAGCAATTACATACCCAGAGAAAGTAGTTTCCAGGTGGCTCAGTGGTTAAAAAAAAAATCCTGCCTGCCAGTGCAGGAGATACAGGAGACATTGGTTCAGTACCTGAGTTGGGAAGATCCCTTAGAGAAGGAAATGGCAACCCACTCCAATATTCTTGAGGGGAAAGCCCATGGACAGAGGAGCCTAGCAGGCTTCAGTCTGTGGAGCCACAGTGAGTTCAGTTCATTTCAGTCACTAAGTCATGTCTGACTCTTTGTGACCCCATGAATCGCAGCACGCCAGGCCTCCCTGTCCATCACCATCTCCCGGAGTTCACTCAAACTTACGTCCATAGAGTCAGTGATGCCATCCAGCCATCTCATCCTCTGTTGTCCCCTTCTCCTCCTGTCCTCAGTCTCTCCCAGCATCAGAGTCTTTTTCAATGAGTCAACTCTTTGCATGAGGTAACCAAAGTACTGGAGTTTCAGCTTCAGCATCATTCCTTCCAAAGAAATCCCAAGGATGATCTCCTTCAGAATGGATTGGTTGGATCTCTTTGCAGTCCAAGGGACTCTCAAGAGTCTTCTCCAGCACCACAGTTCAAAAGCATCAGTTCTTCGGTGCTCAGCCTTCTTCACAGTCCAACTTTCACATCCATACATGACTACTGGAAAAACCATAGCCTTGACTAGACAGACCTTAGTCAGCAAAGTAATGTCTCTGCTTTTGAATATACTATCTAGGTTGGTCATAACTTTTCTTCCAAGGAGTAAACGTCTTCTAACTTCATGGCTGCAATCACCATCTGCAGTGATTTTGCAGCCCCCCAAAATAAAGTCTGACATTGTTTCCACTGTTTCCCCATCTATTTCCCATGAAGTGATGGGACTGGATTCCATGATCTTCGTTTTCTGAATGTTGAGCTTTAAGCCAACTTTCTCACTTTCCTCTTTCAGTTTCATCAAGAGGCCCTTTAGCTCCTCTTCACTTTCTGCCATAAGGATGGTGTCATCTACATATCTGAGGTTGTTGATATTTCTTCCGGAAATATTGATTCCAGCTTGTGTTTCTTCCAGTTCAGCATTTCTCGTGATATACTCTGCATATAAATCAAATAAACAGGGTGACAATATACAGCCTTGACGTATTCCTTTTCCTATTTGAAACCAGTCTGTTGTTCCATGTCCAGTTCTAACTGTTGCTTCCTGACCTGCATACAGATTTCTCAAGAGGCAGAATGAGTTAGATACAACTGAGCAGCTGAGGACATGCACAGACACACATAGAGAGATTAAGTAGAATAATGGCCTAACATCATTTTCAATATAGTAAAATCTCAGTTTTATTGCCTATATGTAGAAAATTTGATAAATTTACAATACCTAGCCTGATGTTTCTTACTCCCAATGAATCAGGAAGTTTTCATAAAAAGATGCAATCTTTATGTGGAAATAACATTTCAAATCTGCAGAAAAGCATGCTGCTTTCAAATGCTAAACACATATATAATTGACACTCTAATTATTAAGTTGATCAGTTCAAAATTTACTCCTTTAGAAGTATGATAGTCTGGATTTGACTTTATGGCTATATTTAGAAGCAAATAATTGGAAGTGCATTGAAATATACTATACTTCATTTGTCTTTTGAATTTTACCTGACAGTAAGTTTGTGAGCTTATATTGTATTAAATATTTTCCTACAAAAAGTGTCTATTCCTTGACTTCTCATTTCTCAAGAGCTCATTTGGGGGAAGCTAAAGAAAGCTTGGGCCCTCACCCATTACCTTCCTCCAGCTTCTCTTCCTGTCTTCTCTCTACACTGAATTCAGAATCAATATCTAATTAGATTTAGTCAAGTCAGCAAAACGGCAAACACATCATTTCTGCCTTCTTGCATCAAAATGACTCTAAGTGCTCTGCAAAAAAATAAACCATCACCTTCTCCATTACTCTAAAGATCTGTTCCCCAAAAATCAATATGTATTAGTAAGGTCTTTATACTCATGAATCTTTTAATTACCTCTGGAATGTGTAAATACTCTTAAAATAAGATTAAAATGCTTTGCTCCTTATGTGTGAGTCTGCTATGTCTCCACGACTTCTTTTTGGCAAGACTCTGGCTTTTCAATAGAATTTCACATAAAGAACAATTTTAAAATATGAACCATTTGCAGCCTTTGCAAAGAATGCTACAAACCACAGAGCTGCTAGGATTTGGGAGTGATATTTTATGGCATAAGAATAGAGCAGAGCTTTTCGTGCTAGTATAGTATTTGGACACACAGCTTATGCCAGGCGGTGCTGAATAAATAAATCAACACTATTGACAAGAGAAAGATTATTGCGACTAAAAACTCACGCTAGTGAAACTGCTATACCTCAGCACAGTAGAGTCAGTCTATTTTGTAAGTTATTAGTAATATCCATATTTCAATCAACTTGAGTATTATCTTGTAACTTCAAGCACTGTTTCAGGAATTATGGAAGGAACAGTTAGTGGATGCATTTATTGATCTGCTTAGATGACTCATTAGGAGGCCATTTATAAGACAACTGCAAGGAAGGAAGAAACCTCAGTCCCAGACAACAAAGAGTATCAGTGTGCAACTTTGTGTTCTAATCATTTGCACAACTGTTTTCTCTGTTTAAAAATGTTTAAATGAAGTACTTCTGTTTTCTTAATTGAGTATAATTCCTTTACAATGTTGTGTTAGTTTCTGCTGTACAACAGCGTGAATCAGCCATGTGTGTACATATATCCCTTCTCTCTTCAGCCTCCCTCCCCACGCATCCCACCCTACGAGGTCATCACAGAACACTGAGCTGAGCTCCCTGCACTAAACAGCAGCTTCCCACTAGTTATCTGTTATACACATGGTAGTATATATATGGCATTGCTACTTTCCCAACTTTTCCCACCCCCTGTGTCTACAGGTTCATTCTCTTATGTATGCCTCTCTATTCCTGAAATGGGTTAAATGAAGCTAGGAGGCTTTTAATGAATCTCTCCTCTTTTAAAATATCCACTGTTCGCATTTATCTACTGGATTTATATTCTCACAACTCAAAGAAATTCAAGTCATGTGCACACTCAACCAGTGGCATTGCAAAAAGAGAAACACCGAACTTGACTCACCCAGGCAAAGTGAAGATTGCAGTTTTCCAGAAAACATGTATGTTTCCCAAAGTATGGGTTGGGTTGCTTTCATTTGACATTTTTAGTCTAACAAGAGTCATGGGTAGATTAAGCTAGATAACTGTAGGAGAAAAAAAAAAGGGAAAAATGATCATTTGTTTCCTGTATCATAACACAAAAAATTTGATACATTTCACATTCATCCATGGAGGAGAAAGAAGAGGCAGCTCTATATCATCACTGAAACTACTTACCACCAGATGAAGTCATGGAGGGCAGGGCTATTTGCTTTAGTGAACAAGTCACTCTTCCTCTGGGAAAGAAAAAAAAAAAAAAGGCCACAGCATTGCATCTGTACATAACTCCCATCTCCAACCACAGATTGATTTGGAAAGCCTATTCAAAATCATTAAAATGAGAAGAATATAGAGGAGAAATCATATAGAGCAACACACACACAACAAAAAAAGAGAAGCTGAGAAGCATTTAATGATACAGTAGATGCATTTGTTAACTGGGATGAAGAATTGAGGAGGAAAGGAAGGAGTGCCTACGGCATGAAGAGGAGCATGGATCACCTGTTCAATGATTAGCTTCCTAGACTGTAAAGTGAGGATGGCGCTGGAACCTCTTCTGCTGTCACTCACTCACGCGTGAATTTGCAACCACCCCCTGTCAGGCTTATTATGCTTTTATTCCCTACAGCATGGAATGTTTCCCCCCTCTATTTTCTTCAATCAATGCCCAGATCTCTCCACTTCCTGAATTTCAAATTTGTCTTTTCCATAAGATTATACATGTATTTTAGTTGCCTGTTTTCTCCACTAGAACATGAGGACCAATGGGACATGGACTTAATATACTCACCGTTGGAGCATCACATGTGTGCTTGGTACCTGTGTGCATGAATGAATGAAAGGCTAATGGGTGAATGAATGAATGAGAAGAGAGTTGTAGAAGAGGAGAGAGTAACTGCCCTGAAGCCTGAAGAAATCAAACCACACAGGCCATGTAGACCAAGTCATGGAATTTATCTTTCATCCCCCAAAATAGAGGGATGCAATTCCCAAGGGTTGTTTGAAGATTAAGTAACAGACGGAAAGCAATTTAACATGGAATCTAAAACATCTTTACTCAATTCATACTGATTATTTATATATTATTAAGGAATGGCCCCATTAATACTTTGGCCACCCGATGTGAAGAGCTGACTCATTTGAAATGACTCTGATGCTGGGAAAGATTGAGGGCAGGAGGAGAAGGAGACAACAGAGGATGAGATTGTTGGATGGCATCCCCGACTCAATGGACACGGGTTTTGGTGGACTCTGGGAGTTGGTGATGGACAGGGAGGCCTGGCATGCTGCGGTTCATGGGGTCACAAAGAGTTGAATACAACTGAGCGACTGAACTGAACTGAATGATTCACCTGTGGCACAATGGAATCTCCATTCAAGTGTTGTGGGAGTTGTTGCTTTCCCTCCCAGAACCTGACAGTTTTCATAAGAAAATTGAGTATGGAATCTTCAGGTCAGTTGCCATACATAACAATCACCTAGACCCAGTCTTCTGGACCAGCTCACTGGAAAAACAGTTTTATAAAATCTACCATTCAGGGTGCATAAACTCTCATATGTCATGGTCAGTTAGAAGAAGGGTTCTACAAACATAAAGAGACTGTCACCTTATTCTCTTTCTTGATAAAACAGAGTCTGGTGGCTTGAATACGTGAATCAGGAACCATTCATGGCTCATTTACTAAGTGTCTGCCACCATGTTAAGCATTTATATAGAGTATTTGATTAATAAACGTAAACCTTACAAAGACCCTTTAAGATAAGCAGTGTTTTTACCTGCCCATTAGAGATGAGGAAACCAAGGGCCAGAGAGTCTCAATGAAAAAATTTGCCCGTGGTGCCACAGCTGGCCATGGCACAAGGCAGCACAGGCCTTTAAGGTGGGCTGTGTGCTTTGGTGCCAGCATTCAAGAGTCCTCTATTATTTTGTCTCTAAGTTCAAGAAAGTGAGGATCAGAGAAGTTAAGGAAGCTGTTGAAATCACACAGCTGTCAAGAGATGGAGCCTAAAATTAAGCCCAATATGCTATACCCAAGCCCACGTTGCCAAATCATCTCCTGACTAGCCCTGTGTGTTCTTCATTAATATTTCATGATTTGGATGCATTTGTTGGCAATCCCTCCCACTTCAATGCAAATCAAGATGTGTCGCCTTTCTGAGCTGTACAACGTGCAAATCTGTCAACAGATGGACTGTGGGGTCAGAGAGTTATGAGTAAACTTTTGACTTGTATAATCTAGCATGGTTTCAAGTTCTGCTTCCTCTCACATGATATAAGGGCTTCCCAGGTGGTCCAGTGGTAAAAATCCACCTCCCAATGCAGAACACACAAGAGATGTGAGTTAAATCCCTGGGTCAGAAAGATCCCCTGGAGGAGGAAATGGCAACCCACTCCAGTGTTCTTGCCTGGAAAGTCCCATGGACAGAGGAACCTGGTGGGCTACATACAGTCCATAGAAACACAAAGAGTTGGACAAAACTGAGCACACACGTACATGATATAAGGCTTGGACATATATTCACAGTGCAGCTTATAAAACACTCATTAGTGCTTCATAAGGTGGCATTTCTGCCTTGAATATGATAATTGCAATTAATCCTTACCACTGTCTTACACAGCACCAATAGAGCATGAAAAAAGAAAGGAAAATACCACTATTGAGTGACAGAAACTATTAACTCGAGTAGGTCTTTTACTCCTGAAATGAGAAAACTTGAACCTTTGAGACACTTATTTAAATGAGCTACGTGATAACAGCATTTGGAACATGACCTTGATAGCATGTGAAATGAGCACAACTGTGCAATCGTCTGAGCATTCTTTGGCACTGCCCTTCTTTGAGTAAGATAAGCAGTGTTTTTACCTGCCCATTAGAGATGAGGAAACCAAGGGCCAGAGAGTCTCAGTGAAAAAATTTGCCCGTGGTGCCACAGCTGGCCATGGCACAAGGCAGCACAGGCCTTTAAGGTGGGCTGTGTGCTTTGGTGCCAGCATTCAAGAGTCCTCTATTATTTTGTCTCTAAGTTCAAGAAAGTGAGGATCAGAGAAGTTAAGGAAGCTGTTGAAATCACACAGCTGTCAAGAGATGGAGCCTAAAATTAAGCCCAATATGCTATACCCAAGCCCACGTTGCCAAATCATCTCCTGACTAGCCCTGTGTGTTCTTCATTAATATTTCATGATTTGGATGCATTTGTTGGCAATCCCTCCCACTTCAATGCAAATCAAGATGTGTCGCCTTTCTGAGCTGTACAACGTGCAAATCTGTCAACAGATGGACTGTGGGGTCAGAGAGTTATGAGTAAACTTTTGACTTGTATAATCTAGCATGGTTTCAAGTTCTGCTTCCTCTCACATGATATAAGGGCTTCCCAGGTGGTCCAGTGGTAAAAATCCACCTCCCAATGCAGAACACACAAGAGATGTGAGTTAAATCCCTGGGTCAGAAAGATCCCCTGGAGGAGGAAATGGCAACCCACTCCAGTGTTCTTGCCTGGAAAGTCCCATGGACAGAGGAACCTGGTGGGCTACATACAGTCCATAGAAACACAAAGAGTTGGACAAAACTGAGCACACACGTACATGATATAAGGCTTGGACATATATTCACAGTGCAGCTTATAAAACACTCATTAGTGCTTCATAAGGTGGCATTTCTGCCTTGAATATGATAATTGCAATTAATCCTTACCACTGTCTTACACAGCACCAATAGAGCATGAAAAAAGAAAGGAAAATACCACTATTGAGTGACAGAAACTATTAACTCGAGTAGGTCTTTTACTCCTGAAATGAGAAAACTTGAACCTTTGAGACACTTATTTAAATGAGCTACGTGATAACAGCATTTGGAACATGACCTTGATAGCATGTGAAATGAGCACAACTGTGCAATCGTCTGAGCATTCTTTGGCACTGCCCTTCTTTGAGGTTGTAATGAAAACTGACATTTTCCAGTCCTGTGGCCACTGCTGAGTTTTCCAAATTTGCTGGCATACTGAGTGCAGCACTTTAACAGCATCATCTTTTAGGAGCTAGATAGTGCAGCTGGAATTCCATCACCTCCATGAGTCTGACACAAGTCACCAAAGAGTCAGACACGACTGAGCAACTGAACAACAACAACATAACAGCATTTAGGGATCTAGGATGAGAAGTTCCCTTGGAACTTATCTAGTAAAAAAGAGAAAAATTGCAAGGATCTAGTTTCTTCGAGAAAGTTCTTAATGCAAGAATTGGCTCAAAAACATGATAATTGTGATTCTGTCATTTCAATCCAAAGAAATGGCTTATAATATTGGCATCAGCTTCTCAAACACATGTATTTTCAGCTTGCTTCATCAGCCCCATCTGGTCCCTATTGGATAAGGTATATCCAGTCCCTACTGTGAAGCATCCTAGAATTACAAAAAAATGTATATATATATATATATCCCAGAGGAAAGGATTCTGGTCATTTTTTAAATGACACATTACCTCTCCTTTTGATATAACTTTCTAGGCTCCCATCAAGGGTTATTAAACCAATATCAAACCACATCAATACCTCAGAAATTTCCCAGCCATAGGCTAACAATGAAGAACTGGTCCTCTCATTGCAAACAACTGCCATTACCTCATCCTTGTCCTAAATAGAATGTTGTCTCTTCCTTTGATTAGAATAGTGTCAAGTATCCTAGTCCAGTAGATAACAGTCTTTTCAGTCTATCAACTGAGGTAATTCTCTGCTAAAGAGAGTTTGATTTAGATTCGCAAAATTTCAGTATATGTAGCTACCATTGAACCACACAGCCAAGATGCCATTTGTATTTTGAGCTACAGTGACCCTCTGTCAACCTCTCAATGTCTCAGCTTTCCCCATTACACCCTGAATACTGTGGGAGGTTTGTGGCAGCAGAAATGAAGAGAATATGGAGGCATTCTCCATGCATTCTCTCAAACATAAGGGCATGTTTTACTTTCTTGCATAAAAGATCTTTCCACACTCTTAAAAAGATGAATGTGAACAAAGGAGCTGAGCTCTAATTTTTCTTTTCGGAAAAATCTGGAATTCTGGACTGTTTTTCAAAAATGGGTATTCCATCAATCTTAATGACTGTTGGAAATGATTCTATTGGAACTACTTGGTAATTCAATACAGAGTTTCTTTCCAGACCACCAGTTCAGAATTGGCTCCAATGAGAAAGAATTCTGAGTTATTATCAGATGGCGTCTGCCTGCCAGGATGAGCAAGATTAGGAGAATGGATCAGTCTCCATATAAGGGTGAATGTGATTCAACTCCATGTGAATCAAATGTCATTGTATCAATCCTTCATCACCCATCCCCTCCCCTTCACCTCCCATTGCCTTCAGCAGCACCAAAGCCAAGAAATGGGTTGATATAAAGACTAAATCACTATTTTTGTTTCATGTGTGGTCCTATCTTTCAGAGATGTCTTCAAGGCCAAGAGAACAAGTGTTAACAGTTATCACTGACATGTAAGTCCCAGGAATTTACTTCTGCCAAGCCAGTATATTGGTACATGGAAAGGTCAGATGTTTATATCTCTAGAACTGTAGAGAGTTTAAGAACTGAAAATTTTATGATGCCACGCACACACATAGTGATCAAAATGAAAACAGACTAAACTATGAAAGTAAACGAAGTTTAACAAAACAAAACTGAAACATTTTGTGGTAGTTCAGTCACTAAGTCATGTCTAATTCTTTGCGGTCCTGTAGACTGCAGCACACCAGGCTCCCCTGTCCTTCACCATTCCCCGAAATTTGCTCAAACTCATGTCTGTTGAGTCAGTGATGCTATCCAACCATGTCATGGCCCTCTTCTCCTTCTGCCATCAATCTTTCTTAGTGTCAGGGTCCATTACAATAAGTTGGTTCTTCCCATCAAGGAGCCAAAGTATTGGAGCTTCAGCATCAGTCAAAAATATTTATTTCCAAATGTTTTTCTCATTTATGGGGGATTCCTGCTTTGCTGCTGCCTCAAACATGTGCATAGACTGCCTGATGGATATTACAACAAAAGGTGTGAGACAGCATACTGGGAAAGTTCAGAATACACAGTCCAGAGAGTTGTGTTCAAAGTTTGATTCTATAGGTCTAGAAATAGGGGCTTTGGGCAAGTGAATGAAGTTCATGACACCTCTATTTTCCAATACCTAAACTATTGATAGTATATATCTCTTTAGGGTGGTGGGAGTGAGATGTTACTTGCCATGGGGCACATTATTTGTATGTAATATGAAGAAGTGAAGAAGTGAAGAAGTGAAGTCACTCAATTGTGTCTGACTCTTTGTGACCCCATGGACTGTAGCCTACCAGGCTCCTCATTCTATAGAATTTTCTAGGCAAGAGTACTGGAGTGGGTTGCCATTTCCTTCTCCAGGGGATTTTCCCAACCCAGGGATTGAACCAGGGTCTCCCACATTATAGGCAGACGCTTTACCATTTGAGCCATAGTGCCATACAAATGTTATGTCAATACTTTAGTTAGAATTTGGGTCCTTTTCTATCTTATTTTGTAATAATTTTTAAAAAGATTCTGTTATTTTCCTGTTCATTTAAGTATAAAATTGCAAACTATGTTTAGTCATTTAGTCAATAAACTTTTGCTAGATTTATTTTAGTATAACTCACTAAAAAATATTATTATTGAATATTATAAATATTATTAATGAAAGTTAATTTAATGTACACTCTAATACTTAGTTGACTGTGTGCTACGGAGTATTCTCAGTTCGTTACTTATGATAACTCATGTGATTCTCATAAAAACCCTACAAGGTAAATATTATAGTTATTTTTTTAATATAAGAAAATCAAAGTTCAAGGTTGAACCTAAGATTATGTAACTAGTAAATGGCAGACCTTGGATTTCAAATCAAGCTGCTTGTTTCAGAATATGTATTAATTACTCAATTGTACTGACTTTCCATAAAGTGTGAATTTTTTTCTTTAAAATCAAGTTGGGGAGACAATGCTATTTCATGGTTTCATTTTAATGTTTTCATCCATTTATTCAGTTTTGCACTATGCCAACACTGAAGATACACAGTCACATTATCTTTAGTGAAAGAGGCATACTACAAATATTTAAATAAAAAAAAAAAACAGCAGCAGCAAGAAAACAAGAGATGTTACCAGGAAAATGAATCCAAATTAAAAGAGTGATTTTTTAGTAAGGAAGATGTCCTTAAGATAATGACATTTGATCCAAGGTTAGAATGTCAAGGACAAATCTACCATGTGAAGATATGAGTATTCCAGGAAGAGAGAACTGCAAGGGCAAAGCCCTTGTGTTGAGAATGAGCTTGAAAAATAATCTCCAATGTAAGTAGAAGTGATTCAGGGCTGAATGTTTACATCCACCCACATTTCCTGTGTTGAAAACCTAATCCCAAGTCTGGTCATCCCTTGAGGTAGGGACTTTGGGAGGTAAGCAGGTTATGAATGAGACTGTACCCTTGTAGAACGGTCCCTGAGAAACTCCACGTCACCCACCACGTGAGGTTATAGTGAAAAGACATGGTCAGCGTTGAAGCTGAGCCTCACCAGGCAATGAATCTGCCAGTAACTTGATCCTAGATTTCTCAGCTTCCAGAATTATGAGAAATAAGTTCCATAGTTTACAAGTCACCTAGTTTATGACAATCTGTTACAGCAGCATGAATGGGCTGAGATAGGGAAAGGAGGAAAGTAAAGGGAAATAAGGAATAAGAATATAGGCAGAATGGCTGGAGAGTAAGGGTAAGGATAAGAAGAGGTTGTAAAGGCAGATAGAGACAGTCAAGGCAGAGCCTTTAAGGTCGTGACTAGTCCTGAAAAACAATGGATGGCCAAAGTAGTGTTCACAGTATTTAGATAATACAATCAGATATTTCTGATGTGTTTTGAAAGCTTACTCTGACTGCCCAGAAAATAAACACATGGGAATCATAAGAATGAGAGAAAGGAGAGTAGTCTGGAGATTATTTCAAATAGCAAGAGATGGTTTCCTGGTTTCCTTGGCTAGAGTGGGTGGTGATGGACATAGTAAAACATAGATGGCTTTAAATATATTTTGGGTTTCCCTGGTGACTCAGCTGGTAAAGAATCTGCCCGCAGTGCAGGAGACCTAGATTTGATCCCTGAGTTGGGACGATCCCCTGGAGGAGGACAAGGCTAACCACTCCAGGGTTCTGGCCTGGAGAATTCCATGGACTGTATAGTTCACGGGGTACTAAAGAGTCAGACACTACCAAACAACTTTCACTTTCACTTTCTTTTTGAGGCAAAATTGATAAGACTTGGCATAAGTGAGAAGAAGGTATTAAAGATGACTTCCAAGTTTCTAGTTTTTATTATGGAATTCTCTGTATACCAAATTGGGTTGAAAATGTTTGAGTTTCACTGTGGACCTTTGAGGTCAAGAAATGTACATTACTGAAGGATAAAAACTAAAACATCTAAAGAGTTTGATAAATACTTGTTGAATGATTACAGTAATTTTCTCTCCAATTTTTCTGATCTTGGACTGACATCATCATATGTGCACATGCAAAATTTTGACACTGGAAATGTCTGTGTTCCCCTCAACCTGACAATTCATATATTGGAGATTTAAGCCCCCATGTGATGGTATTTGGGTTGGGGCTTTTAGGAGATAATAAGGGTTAGAGGAGGTCATGAGGGTAGAGCCTTCATGACAGGATTAGTGCTTATATAAATATAAGAGATACAAGAGAGCTTGTTCTCCCTCTTTCTGTCCACACATAAAGAAGAGATCATGTGAGCACAGAAACACAATGAAGCTAAGGGAAGAGGCTTCAAAATGAAACCTAGCACTCTGGCACCCTGATCTTGGATTTTGAACCCCAGAACCAAATAATAATTTTTTGTTGCTTAAGCTACTCATGCTATGGAATTCTGTCACAGCAGCTGAAGCTGATTAAGATATGAAGTTAACTTGGAATTTAATGAATTGACACACTCCAGATGCCATGACAGTCCTAATTCATCCTCAGGTGCTTTTATTGAAAATATCATCTGAAACTTCATGAAAGTATCTCTCTACATGACAATATTCAGAAAATTTCTTCTGTCAGTCCATTGGTCCCTAGTTCTGGAAATGTTTCAGGACAGAATTTGTTTCTGAAATAAGAGTGTGAGAAAGAACAAAAATTCACCATAATGAATTAATCTCAGTTTACCCAGATAAATCTAAAGTTAGATTAGCTGTAAGATACATTCCCATGTCAGTTACCTTTGCTGACTCAGACTATTAATCAACTGCTTCTTCCTGGTCTTATTTACCAGTTACCTATTACTCAACTGAATAAGAAAATCTTCCTAATAGAAGAATAATCAGAAAACTTTTTCTGTAAAGGATCAGAGAGTAAATATTTTTGGCTTTGTAAGCTAAACAGTCTCTATCACAGCTAGTCAATCTGCTGTAGAGTAAAAGCAGACACAGACAGTAAAGGAGTGGGTGTGGCCATGTTCCAATATGACTTTACTCACTAAAGCAGGCCAAGAGTTAGGTCTGACCCATGAGCTATAGTTTGCCAATCCCTCTAATTGAACTTTGTTTTGGTCACATATGTTTTCAGATGCTTTCACAATTACTTTATACATATCACATGTACAAAGAACAAAAGCTGAACTCATAAGTGCCTTTGTAATCATTATAGGGCACAGCATGTGTATATAAATATGAGACTGTCTGTTAATATCACTCCCAGAGTGTCATTTGCTGTTCATCTGCTAAAAGTCCAGTCTGCCTTTGGGATACCACTCCTTTCTATTACTGAGATCCTGAAGTGGTTCTCATAGTTTGCCTTCATAAGCAGTCTATTAATACATAAGCTAATTAAAGCACTCCATTCTACTAGTCAAAAAAAAAAAATCAGCTCAAGACAAAAGGAAAAAAAAAGACAGAGCAAGTTACAAAACTTTGAGTATGT
Organism: Madoqua kirkii; assembly: GCA_006408675.1. Lineage (NCBI taxonomy): Eukaryota > Metazoa > Chordata > Mammalia > Artiodactyla > Bovidae > Madoqua > Madoqua kirkii. The sequence continues at coordinate 1,047 of SJYC01043992.1, read as the reverse complement.
GTGCATGGAGGGAGTGATAACATTGTTCTTCCTCTGAGATATGAGGCCATAAAGATGATATAACTTGGGACTCTTTAGAATTATCTTCCAAAGCTACATGAATGAAATCATCAATGGTATCAGCAAATGAGATCAATGAAATCAAAGGACAGAACTATGCAGCATTGCAGTGACAGAATCTGAGGCCCAGGATCATGCCTTTGGTTACAAAAGCAATAAACCCCTCTTTTTAATATCTACAGGAAATTGGATTCCCAATGCTTGTAAACAAATGGATTTGGAAAATAAAATTTCACTGCAAATATAACAAAATCACAATGAAGTGAGGCAATTTCAAAGAGTACGCCACACCAGTATCATAAATGTAGCCATTGTTAACTTGATTAAGAAAGAAATAGGGAGCAATTTGTGGACACAGGCTTGCCAGAAAAATTACAGAATGTCAAGCTACTAGGAAAAAATTTCAACATGTTATGACATTGCATTTGAATTAATATTTAAAAGCACAGAATACTTCATAAACACTGTGGATCATAGATATATGGATCATTCCCTAGTGTAGTATAACTTTATGGACAGGCATAGAATGAAAGCTTTGGAAGTATTAGTGAATTATGCAAAACATAAAGAAAAATAAAAGTGCAAATGCATTTTAAGAATACAGAAAGATCTCAGATACCAGTGTCTCCAAGGTAGCCTAATTGATTTTACTGACAGGTTTAAAAGAAGAATGCCTTATCAATAGGGAAATATTTTAAGCCTTGGAAGCAGAGTAAATGAAAATAGCAGAGAGAAAACACTGTCAGCTTCTACTGAAGGATAATATATAGAGAAGGAAGATTTAACCTTGTCATGAGCATGTTCAGGTCCTTTCAGCAGGCATTGCAAATACTGAGACAGTGACAAGGAGCTATGGCCCAGGGACAGTGCAAAACCACCCCTGTTATGACATATGAGATGAAGCCTAAAATCACTGTGTACTCAGTCCATCTAATTAATTTCAATCAATCACACAAAATATTTTTCTTCTGCTTTGGCTTACTAGGG
>SJYC01043991.1:0-25120 GCA_006408675.1 Madoqua kirkii | reverse complement strand
CCCCTCTTTTTAATATCTACAGGAAATTGGATTCCCAATGCTTGTAAACAAATGGATTTGGAAAATAAAATTTCACTGCAAATATAACAAAATCACAATGAAGTGAGGCAATTTCAAAGAGTACGCCACACCAGTATCATAAATGTAGCCATTGTTAACTTGATTAAGAAAGAAATAGGGAGCAATTTGTGGACACAGGCTTGCCAGAAAAATTACAGAATGTCAAGCTACTAGGAAAAAATTTCAACATGTTATGACATTGCATTTGAATTAATATTTAAAAGCACAGAATACTTCATAAACACTGTGGATCATAGATATATGGATCATTCCCTAGTGTAGTATAACTTTATGGACAGGCATAGAATGAAAGCTTTGGAAGTATTAGTGAATTATGCAAAACATAAAGAAAAATAAAAGTGCAAATGCATTTTAAGAATACAGAAAGATCTCAGATACCAGTGTCTCCAAGGTAGCCTAATTGATTTTACTGACAGGTTTAAAAGAAGAATGCCTTATCAATAGGGAAATATTTTAAGCCTTGGAAGCAGAGTAAATGAAAATAGCAGAGAGAAAACACTGTCAGCTTCTACTGAAGGATAATATATAGAGAAGGAAGATTTAACCTTGTCATGAGCATGTTCAGGTCCTTTCAGCAGGCATTGCAAATACTGAGACAGTGACAAGGAGCTATGGCCCAGGGACAGTGCAAAACCACCCCTGTTATGACATAATGAGATGAAGCCTAAAATCACTGTGTACTCAGTCCATCTAATTAATTTCAATCAATCACACAAAATATTTTTCTTCTGCTTTGGCTTACTAGGGAGACTTCCAGAAAAACACAAGAGAATCTTAGAAAAACATCTGCTTTATTGACTATAGTAAAGCCCTTGACTGTATGGATCACAACAAACTGTAGAAAATTATTAAAGAGATGGGAATATCAGACCACCTTACCTGCCTCCTGAGAAATCTGTATGTAGGTCAAGAAGCAACAGTTAGAACCAGGACTGGAACAACGAACTGATTCCAAATTGGGAAAGGAGTATGTCAAGGCTGTATATTGTCACCTTGTTATTTAGCATATATGAAGAGTACATCATGTGAGATGCCAGGTTGGATGAAGCAAAGCTGGAATCAAGACTGCAAGGAGAAATATCAATAACCTCAGATATGCAGACTGCCCTTATGGCACAAAGTGAAGAGGAATTAAAGAGCCTCTTGATGAAGGTGAAAGAGGAGAGTGAAAAAGCTGACTTAAAACTCAACATTCAAAAAACTAAGATCATGGCAACTGGTCCCATCACATCATGGAAAATAGATGGGGAAACAACGGAAACAGTGACAGACTGTATTTTCTTAGGCTCCAAAATCACTGTGGATGGTGACTGCAGCCATGAAAATAAAAGACACTTGAAAAAGACACTCCCTGAAAGAAAAGCTATGGCAAACCTAGATAGCATATTAAAAAGCATTACTTTATTGACAAAAGTCTATATAATCAAAGCTATGGTTTTTCCAATAGTCATTTATGGATTTGAGAGTTGGACCATAAAGAAGGCTGAGAACCAAAGAACTGATTCCTTCCATTCCTTCAGAGAAGACTCTTGAGAGTCCCTTGGACTGCAAGGAAATCAAACCAGTCAATCCTAAAAGAAATCAACCTGGAATATTCTCTGGAAAGACAACTGCTGAAGCTGAACCTCCAGGACTTTGGCTACTTGACATAAGAGCCGACTCACTGGAGAAGACCTGATGATAGGAAAGACTAAAGGAGAAAGGCGAAAGGGGCAGCAGAGGATGAGATGGTTAGATAATACCACTAATTCAATGCACATGAATTTAAGCAAACTCCAGAAAATAGTGAAGGACAGAGGAGCCCGGTGTGCTACAGTCCACGGTGTTGCAGAGTCAGACACGACTGAGCGACTGAACAACTATAGCAGCAGTAGCATTTCTGCCAATATAATTTCTTTAAAACTTTGTGGAGGTTCTATGAATTATCTTCTGGTGTTCAAGACACTTGGAAAAAACTTAATATCCACAGATCTCTTTGAGAGAGCTTTTGTTTTTCTACGGCCCCTCATGAAGCTGCAGTGTGATAATTTCCTTAAATTGTTTAACAGAGATTGTCTGTAAAGTATGCCTTTAGATGCCTAGGAGTCCGAGGCTGTATGAACGGACCCTGAGGCATTATTTGAAATCCTTTCTATAGTTTACAAAATGTTTTACAGCCAAACCATTAGCCATTATCTTCATCCTTACTCCAAGACTATATTTTCCCAACAGTGCTCTGAATTTGATTCATGAAGCTGCAGTGTGATAATTTCCTTAAATTGTTTAACAGAGATTGTCTGTAAAGTATGCCTTTAGATGCCTAGGAGTCCGAGGCTGTATGAACGGACCCTGAGGCATTATTTGAAATCCTTTCTATAGTTTACAAAATGTTTTACAGCCAAACCATTAGCCATTATCTTCATCCTTACTCCAAGACTATATTTTCCCAACAGTGGTCTGAATTTGATCTTCGCACCAGTGTCTTTTCTTTGAAAATCTTTTGTTATTTGGAGAGGATGGGAATTAAAATCAGTTAAATTTTTCAGCCCACAAGTCATGGGTTTTATTTTTTTGTTGGTTTTTTTTGAACCTTTTTACTAAATTTTGCTTGAAAACTATATATTTCCTTTTTAACCTTATCTCTCTCTTTCCCTACCTCTTACAATGTACTTATAATGTACTAAGAGAAGCAAGTTGGTAATCTGCTTGGAAATTCCATTAAGAAACCCACCAATTTATTAGGCTTATTTTCTATTTTCTGTATCACCACGTGATAATTTGAATACTCAACTGTGTTGTCCAACTTTTTTTTTCCAATTTCCTTAATAATTATTTTACTGGCCTTTCAGCATTTGTTAATACTCTCTTTGACATCCTTCCAAATTTTCTTAGCAGAAGCTGAAAAACTCTTTTATTTTCCACTTGCAATCTCATCTCAAAGACAGTGATAAGTTTTAAGTTTTGTTATGGGAACACTCTGTTCTTGGGTGAATTCTGTTACAATTATCTATTGTGACATTAAAACCAGTCATAGAACACTGTGGTATAAAGCAAGAACCATTTGATATGCTCAAAGATTCTGTGGTCATGAATACAGAAAGGGCAGAGAAGTGATGATTCTTTACTTCTCATGATGTCTGGGCCACAGTGGAGAATATTCAATTGACCGGGCATGATTCAAATGGCCAAGCACAAGAATCATTTGAAAGTTACTTCAAATAGATGCCTGATACTATGCAGGAGTGACCAGAAGCCTGGTCTCAGTTGTGATTGTTTATCAGAACACTTATTCATGTTCTCTCCATGTGACTGAGGCTTCATGAAACAGAGAAGCTAGGTTTCAACAAGAAACTTCAAGAGAGGAAACATTTCAAGAGACCCAAATGGAAGCCCTAAGACTTATCTGACCTAGTCTCAAGAGACATAGAGTCTTACTTCTACCATGTCGTGTTGTCCATTGTGATCTTCAGTTCAGTTCAGTTCAGTCACTCAGTCGTGTCCGACTCTTTGTGACCCCATGGCTTGCGGTGCACCAGGCCTCCCTGTTCATCACCAGCTCCCAGAGTTTACTCAAACTCATGTACATTGAGTCAATGATGCCATTCAACCATCTCATCCTCTGTTGTCCCCTTCTCCTCCCACCTTCTGTCTTTCTCAGCACAGTGTCTTTTCAAAGGAGTCAGCTCTTCGCATCAGGTGGCCAAAGTATTGGAGTTTCAGCTTCAGCATCAGTCCTTCCAATGAATATTCAGGACTGATTCCCTTTAGGATGGACTGGTTGGATCTCCTTGCAATCTTAGATCTCATACATCTTGCTGATTTGTTTTCTCTGTAAATAGAATTTAAAGTGAGTCTCTGAGTTCAGTCCAATTTCAAGGGGAATGGATTTTGAGTCCACTCATTAATGCAAAAGCAGGAAGCTCTCATCACCAAAGAGGAGGTCAGATGGAGATATTTTAGACCTTTTTTGGAACTATATCATAGACCATTTAATTAAATGACTGAATAAGAAGAAAAATATGAGAAAAGTAATATAAATGCCATAAGCTTACAAAGAAAAGAAAAGCTACTATAGAAACTAAAATGAAGCTTAGCATTTTTGGAGAATCACATTCCCTATATCTTGCCACAATATTCCATCCTTAGGTAACAAAGTAAAATAACATCCTAGTGCCACCACAGGATAATGTTTGATACCTTATTTCCCACTAAATATATTTTGCCTTCAACAAGAAATAAGGAAATGTAAATTGAGCTGAATCAACTCTCTGATTTCTCTCCTGCTACTTGTGTGGTAAAGGTTTATCTTCCATTCAAATGGCATATCACATTTCAAGCAAGATCAGGATGAAGTCCTTGAAAGAAAGGAAAATTAATTTGGTTGATCAGGCACAAATCTGGTTAAAATGCTACATAATAAAGATAAACCAATTCAGTGGAAAGCATTAGGGAGAGCATTCCAGATGGTACTAGAGGTAAAGAACCCTTCTGCCAATGCAGGAGACGTAAGAGATACGGATTCAATCCCTGGGTCAGGAAGATCCTCTGGAGGAGGGTACAGCAACCCACTCCAGTATTCTTGCTGGGAGAATCCCATGGACAGAGGAGGCTGGCGGACTATAATCCATGAGGTTGCAAAGAGTTGGACATGACTGAAGCCACTTAGCATGCAAGGACTGGGGAAATGTTGGAAATGACCATCAATCATGGCAACACTCAAATCTATGTGAACACAGACATTTAGATTAAAAATTGCTATAATGCTTTCCTCGTTGGTGCTCTTAAGAACTTTAAAGAAGCTAACCATATGGCAAATGAGTACAGAGGAGAGGCAAAAAATTCCTAGGATTAGAGAAGTTTGCCACAATGTGTCTTTTGTAACTGTAGTGTAGTACTTACTTAATTATTCAGTTGTTTATTATTAGTTATTCCATTTCCCAACTTGGTATTTTCACTGAGCAAAAAGGACAAAAGTTGGATTATCCATGAAGATCAGGAGGTTCCTCTAAATCTAGACCCACATAATACCTGAAGAAGGAAGCTTGACCACTAAAAGACTGGTCAAGTTTTTAGTTCTTGAGTTTGGTGTTTAATAACTCTAAATAATGAAATCTGAACTCAAAGTCATTCAGTTTCATGCCCACTTGGTCAGAACTTCCCACCAGTAACTATTTCTCCACTGTTTATCCTGCAGTATAGCTCCCACTCTACTCTTTATATCAAAAAGTTGATGACCAGAGCAATGCCACAGATGAATGAAGATTTAGCATGGAAATCTGAAATTGTATGTTTTTTTGCGGATACTTACCTATATAACAAGAATTTGAAAGACACTTTTTGCCATAATACTTTTTTTCTTTTTCCATTACATCTCTAAGATTACAACTGGCTTTTTTTGTTTGTTTGTTTTGTTCTGATGCCAAAACAGAAATGCTTTACAAAAGTTAGCTGAGTTCACAAGTTCAACAGCACACAAGCATGACAATGCCAAAGAAGATGTTTAAAAAATTACACAGGACTGCCCAAAAGCTATTCACCTCATAAATGTGCAGAAGATGAAAGGCATTCTCACCAATAAACTAATTATAAATAATCTGTTCTCTGTTATGAGGAAAGAAATGATTTGTTCCTGGCAGCATCAACCAGGCATCAAGAATTTTATTAAGAAAATGGTTATTACTTCCACAAGGTACTCACTACTATGTTTAGGATGCATGTGTTTCCATATAAACACCAGTGCTCACTGGAGTAGGTTCATATGAAAAAGAAAAAGGCATAAAGAGTGTGCTGCTCTAAGGACCATACCATTCGAGCACATATGATTGATAGAAGTCCACACAGATGGAAATACTGACCAGTGAATAACATTTTATTCTGAGTTCTAGTATGCATGATCAGTTTATAACTGCTACCCTCCCCAGATCCATCATCATTTTTGCCTTTGCTAAAAAATAGTCTCTAATGAATGTTTCAACTAAATAAATAAAATTTCTCACCTTTAAGGTAAAAATGATGGTCTGAGGTTATTAGTATTGGCAAGATTTCAATGGAAATGAAAAATTCTTGTCAGTTACAAACCATCTTGTTACCAAGTCACAGGTATAAAGAATCAAAGATACAAAAGAGAAGTTTCCAGAGACTCTTTTTAAAATCATGATCAAGATGCTTACGTTTTCTAGATGTGTCCTTAAATCCTTTTGATAAGGTAGTCCAGAAACATCAGTTAAAAAAGTTGACAAGCCTAAAGAGTAGCAAAACCTCGGCCACATCACCTATGAAAGTGAGGCAAAAGCAGACAGCTAGACCATGTGGCATGGTATGTTTTAGCAAAGTTATGGCTTTTACTCTGAATAAAATGGAAGCATTCAACATTTTTTGAGAGAAGACACTCCATAATATGTCAAGCTGTTGAAAAGACACCCTTGATACACCATGTCCTTTCCAGAGAATAAAACAGAATAAGCCATTTCCTTAGTTTTGGGAAGGACAGAAGCTGGTTGGGAGAGAAACTAGTTGGGAGGCTATGAAATAAAACAGGTAAGAAGGTAAAACTTATAGGATTTGCTGATAGATTTTATATTAGTCATGATAGAAAGAGAGAATTAAAGGATGACTCCAAAGCTTTTTGTCTAGGCAACTGGCAGGTTGCAGGTACCAGCAACCATGTGAGGAAAGACATGGGTGGAGCAAGTGTGAGGGAATCAGGAACCAGGAATTTAGTTTAGGGCATTTTGAGCTCCATACATTCATTAGACATTCAAGTAGAGATAATGAGTAGGCTGACATTGAGTAAGGTTGAGTGTATTGTATTTTATCTTTTCATAGTCATGTTAGTGCTCAGAAATCATAGCTCAAAATATCTTTAATGATACTTGAACTTTCACAGGAGTAAGGAAACAGTTAACTTGGTTTGTACTCCTTCTGCTGAACAAAAGCATTAGGAAGCCTTATCCTAAAGCTAGCATTGCTACTAACAACAATAATGGTAATAACCATGATCTTAAAAACACACACTATGTACATTCCGTAGTGAAAATGTTAGTCACTCAACTATGTCCAACTCTCTGCAACCCCATGGACTGTAGCCTGCCAGGCTCCTCTGTCCATGGGATTTCCCAGGCAAGAATACTGGAGTGGGTAGCCATTTCCTTCTCGGTAGATCTTCCCAACCCAGGGACAGAACCTGGGTCTCCTGCACTGTAGATGGATTCTTCACCACTGAGCCACCAGGGAAGACCTACACTTCACAGACATCATGTCTAATTCAACAGTTCCTCAGGAAAGTATTAAGATGTAGAAAATGAGTTACTAATCTTGCCCAAAGACACAAAACTAATGAGTGGTCAGCCACAGTTTGAAACATGAAGCGATGAAATATTGTCCAAGGCCTCCAGCAGCACTGAAATACATTTGAGAAGCTTGCATTCTAGGCCAGAATCTTCCATCACTCACTTGACAGGTCTTGGCCAAAAGTGACATATAATCCAAATCCTCAGCAATAGTTATGCTGCTGCTGCTGCTAAGTCGCTTCAGTCATGTCCGACTCTGTGGGACCCCATAGACGGCAGCCCACCAGGCTCCCCCATCCCTGGGATTCTCCAGGCAAGAACACTGGAGTGAGTTGCCATTTCCTTCTCCAATGCATGAAAGTGAAAAGTGAAAGTGAAGTCACTCAGTCGTGTTCGACTCTTCGCAACCCCACAGACTGCAGCCCATCCTCCGTCCATGCAATTTTCCAGGCAAGAGTACTGGAGTGGGTTGCCATTGCCTTCTTCCAGCAATAGGTATAAAAATAAGTAAATCACTGATTTTTCTGGAGACTGTTTGTTAAACATAAAGAAACTACTTTGACTTGATTTTTAGTGCTAATCATATCCAAACTACATTCACTGAACTCATTGACCTAAACAGCATTACCTTGGGTAATGCCAACAGCAAGACACTTCTCTGTTGAAACATCTGTCTCTGCTGACACAACAGCTTTGTGTTGTAAGGAAAAAAACTTAAGAACAGTCAGAAACTTTTTTTTTTCATTTTATATAGTGAATGATGATGAATAACAAACAGAAACCAAGACAAAGTTTAGGGAAAAGAGAAAGCTTAGCAGAAAGACTGAAGACAATCTGCTGATTGAAGCATAAAATTAAGTATAAAGTAATAATATATTTCAGGAAAAATACATTGATTTTCAGAGAGAGATTTATACCAATTTAAAAATTACCAAGAGAAATATTTAGGCTACTGAAGATTTGAAAATTAAAGGAAACTGGAAACCAAGTGTTACAAAGTCAACATACCAGAGCAACCTTAAACCCAGTGAACCAGCAATGTGAAAGAAAAATTAAGAAAAGAAAAGAAAAAGTGGTTCTTGGCCTTGAAAAATGGTCAAGAAGAAGAAAAGAGAAAGGTTTTAAATCAAGAGAAAATTTTTAAAAAGACAAAATTAGAATAATAATTAGAGGCTTCTCTGGTGTCTCAGATGGTAAAGAATCTGCCTGCAATGCAGGAGACCCAGGTTTGATCCCTGGGTGGGGAAGATCCCCTGGAGAAGGAAATGGCAACCCACTCCAGTATTCTTATCTGGAGAATTCTGTGGATAGAGGAGACTGGTGGGCTACAGTCCATGGAGTTGTAAAGAGTCAGACACAACTGAACAACTAACACAAATGACTATTTCCCAAAGCATATGTGGTAGTTTAAAACATTACTTTAAATTATTATTTAAATAATTTGCTGTTTAAACAGCCCTTAGTGTTTATCTGGTGATTCTTTGTGAAAGTACTTCACGCATGCCCAGGGACTGTGGAAGACTTTGCTTACAAGCCTAGCTCCCACACCCATCTCCTGTGGACACTGGACCTCTGGGCATCTGCCAAAGAGGATTTCATCTGGCATTTGGGTGTATGGTTTTATCATTTATTTTTCTGCTAAGTAAAATGCAAATAAACCATTTCTTGAGCATGACAGGCCTCCTAGGATAAATTTGGCCTATTATACACTTAATTGATTCAATTTGCCTTTGATTATTTGGCTGGCATTTTCAGAGAAAACAAGTCTAGTGCACAGATGACCCAGTTCTTAAAAAAATTCTTGCCACTTAATATAGAGCAAGCTAACAGAAGCCATGCTTTCAAAAGGCCCGCATTGTGGTAAAACAGTAGAAACTTTAGAAAAGTGGTTATTGTTAGCTTCACATTGTTATTCGATGATGGTTGTGATAACTTTGCTAGTATCTGTTGGGCTGAACCAACCTCTTCCATCTTGTCTAATACCATGGTGCACAACTGCTCCTTTCTGCTTACTCATGGATGAAGTTAAATCTCAGATGTCTATAGGCATCTCTGTGAAAGGTGACCTAAGTATAGCAGGCAATTAACTTCTTTAGCAGTTCTGTTGTAAAAAACGGAAGTCAGCACTGGCTAATTTAAACAGAAAATTAAGTTACTGAAATGCTCTCAGGATATTCTTTTAGTCAAATAGAAAGTTGTACAACTAGTTCTGGGAAAATCAGGTCCCACCCAGAGTAGCCTAGAGGTCTAATTCTTAAAGTCTTAGGAAGAGGATGTAAATGGCCAAGACTGGGTTGTATGCCCAACTGCGGAGGAGGGTCAGGAAAGGGTGCTGGTTCTGGAATGCTCCTCCAATTCGTTTCTTATTCATTGTCAGGATTTTCTTTCTCAACTGAAAATCTCATTTTATCACTTTTTCAAACTCTCTTAAACATCCCCTAGGAATGGAGGAGAAGAAGGGGATGACAGAGGATGAGACGGCTGGATGGCATCACGGACTCGATGGACATGAGTCTGAGTGAACTCCGGGAGTTGGTGATGGACAGGGAGGCCTGGCATGCTGCAATTCATGGGGTCGCGAAGAGTCAGACACTACTGAGCGACTGAACTGAACTGAACTGACAGAGGGGTTGAAGCCCAGTTTTCTTAGATAGCACAATCAGACCCTGACTAACTCTCCAGATTTGCCCTTCCTGGTATAAGACTTCCTGCAGAGCTTGAAGTCTGCGTTTGAGTCTACTCAACGTTTACTGAGCGACTGAACTGAACTGAACGACAGAGGGGTTGAAGCCCAGTTTTCTTAGATAGCACAATCAGACCCTGACTAACTCTCCAGATTTGCCCTTCCTGGTATAAGACTTCCTGCAGAGCTTGAAGTCTGCGTTTGAGTCTACTCAACGTGGTTTTCTGTAGGAAAAGGAGGCTGTGTTCATTGCCTAGCTAGAATTGCTCTGATGGCGGCATTCACGTGTGCTCAGTATCTTCAGCTGTGTTGACTCTTTGCAACCCTATGGATTGTAGCCTGCCAGGCTCCTCTGACCATGGGATTCTCCAGGCATGAATACTGGCGTGGGCTGCCATGCCCTCCTCCAGGAGTCCCTTCCCAACCCAGGGATCGAAACTAGGTCTCCTGCATTGCAGGCGGATTCTTTCCTGCTAAGCCGTAGGGGAAGCCCCTGATGGCGACATGCCCTTATGAAACTCTCTAATCCATCCTGAGATTCCACACTCTCTCTGACAAGCCAGTGATGATTATGCAGACTAATCAGAGACTCATTTTCCTTTTTGGCTCCCAGACAATGCTCATCAATAGTGAAATCACCCAAATGAAAGACACAAAGGAAAAAAACAAAAGCAAAGCGTCTTAAGGATCTATTCAATACAGATTACCTGCCATATACTGTTACAAAGACAGCTATGTTCTGGGGCAGCTCTGAAATGGGGTTATTGAATATCACTCTAAACTCCAAGCCGCAGCTGAGGCCTGGGCTTTGCTTGTCAGGAGAGATTTCCATTACCATGGTATTGACCGTGCTATAATTTGATTTGTGCTGTGTGAAAAGGATACTTAGGTTATAGGAATTGCTTGATAAAGACTTATTGGCTAGTGACTGATATAGCAAATAGTGTCTCATGGAAGAAGATACTCATGCCCCAACACTACCCAAATGAGTGATATGTCTGAAACATCTTAATTTATAAATTGTTGTAGTTGTTCAGTCAATAAGTCATATCTGACTCTTTGTGACTCCATGGACTGCAGCATGCCAGGCTTTCCTGTCCTTCACTATATCCCAGAGTTTGTTCAAATTCATGTCAACTGAGTTGGTGATGCCATCTATCTCATCCTCTGCCTCTGCTGCCCCCTTCTCCTTTTGCTTTCACTCTTTCCCAGCATCAGGGTCTTTTCCAGTGAGTTGGCTCTTCACATCAGGTGGCCAAAGCATTGGAGCTTCAGCTTTAGCATCAGTTTCCAATGAATATTCAGGGCTGCTTTCCTTGGGGATTGACTGGTTGGATCTCCTTGTTTTCCAAGTGACTCTCATGAATCTTCCCCAGCAGTCTAATTTGAAAGTATTAATTCTTTGGCACTGAGCCTTCTTCATGGTCCAACTCTCACATCCATACAATGCTGCTGGAAAAAACATAGCTTTGACTCTACAGATTTATCACATATCCAATACCAAACTTATTTACAGAAAGTGAAAACTGGGTGATATAAAGCTTCCATCCTTCATAAATGCCAAGTATATGGGTAAAGTGCAATAGTTAGTCTTTGCTGGAGTCTCTCCCTCTGGGGACGTTCCTTTAGCCCATCTCCAGGTGGGAGCTCTTGAGTCCCAGGATCAGTCTTTCATCACAGGGTAGGTCCATGGTCCAGTCAGGTCTTTCCTATGACTTTCCTTAGATCAATAGGGAAAGAACTGGTCAGTTTAATCTGAGACTATATGTCAAAATTCTGCCTGATAATTAAGTCAACCAAGAGAATACCAAAGGGAAGTAGGAGAAAGGGCAATTGGTGCCATTATTTGACCTTTGGACTCTGGCCTGACCTGAAGCCCAGGGCCTTTTTAAACTTTGCTTGAGCTAATATGAGTTGAGCTTTCTATAATTTGAAACTAAAAGTAAATATTAACAGATATACATGGATTAAATTCTAACTAATCATTACAGAAAAATAATATTTACTCTAAAACAGTCTCATTTTAGCTCTTATTCTTCTGTGATACGAAAATTTCTTACCAGAAGAACAAACACAGATCTAAGCATTTAATGTATAAATTTGTCTTTAACACAGGAAGTAATTTTTTTTTCAGTTCAATTCAGTTCAGGCACTCAGCAGTGTCTGACTCTTTGTGACCCCATGTACTGCAGCATGCCAGGCTTCCCTCATCCGTTACCAACTCCCAAAATTTGCTCAAACTCATGTGCATTGAGTCAGTGATGCCATTCAACCATCTCATCCTCTGCTGCCCCCTTCTTCTCTTGCCTTCAGTCTTTCTCAGCATCAGAGGCTTTTCAAATGAGTCAGCTCTTCACATCAGGTGGCCAAATTATTGGAGCTTCAGCTTCAACTTCAGTCCTTCCAATGAATATTCAGGATTGATTTCCTTTAGTATTGACTGGTTTGATCTCTTTGCAAGCCAAGGGACTCTCAAGAGTCTTCTCCACCACTATAGTTCAAAACCATTGATTCTTTGGTGCTCAGACTTCTTCATGGTCCAACCCTTCCATCCTTACATGAGTACTGGGCAAACCATAGCTTTGATCTCTGTCAGCAAAGCGATATTTCTGCTTCTTAATATGCTGTCTAGGTCTGTCATAGCTTTTCTCCCAAGGAACTAGCATCTTAATTTTGTGGCTGCAGTCACCATCTGCAGTGATTTTGGAGCCCAAGAAAAAGTCTCTCACAGTTTCCATTGTTTCTCCATCTATTTGCCATGAAGTGATGGGAGGTGATGGAATGGTCTTTGTTTTTTGAATGCTGTGTTTTAAGCCAACGTTTTCACTCTCCTCTTTCTCTTTCATCAAGAGGCACTTTAATTCCTCTTCATGTTCTGGCATAAGGGTGGTGTCATCTGCATATCTGAGGTTATTTATATTTCTCCTGGCAATCTTGATTCTAGCTTGTGCTTCATCCTACTTGGAATTTTGTATGATGTACTCTGCATAGAAGTTTAATAAGCAGGATGACCTTATACAACCTTGACGTACTCCTTTCCCAATTCAGAACCTGTCTGTTGTTCCATGTCCAGCTCTAACTCTTGCTTCTTGACCTGCATGCAGGTTTCTCAGGAGGCAGAAAAATTCTCAGAATTTTCCACAGTTTGTTGTGATCCACATAGTCAAAGGCTTTGGCATAGTCAATAAAGCAGAAGCAGATGTTTTTCTGGAACTCTTTTGTGCTTTTGATGATCCAATGGATGTTGGTGATTTTGATTTCTGGTTCCTCTGTGTTTTCTAAATCTAGCTTGAACATCTGCAAGTTCTCAGTTCACGTACTGCTGAAGCCTCACTTGGAGAATTTGGGGCATTAATTTTCTAGTGTGTGAGACGAGTGTAATTGTGCAGTACTCTGAACATTTTTTGGCATTGTCTTTCTTTGGGAATGGACTAAAAACTGACCTTTTCTAGTCCACTGGCCACTTCTGAGTCTTCCATATTTCCTGGAATATTGAGTGTGGCACTTTCACAGCATCATATTATAAGACATGAAGTAGCTCAGCTGGAATTTCATCACCTCTGCTAGTTTTGTTCATTTGTTCATTGTGATGCTTCCTAAGGCCTACTTGACTTCGCAGTCAGGATGTCTGACTCTAGGTGAGTGATCAAACCATTGTGGCTATCTGGGTCATGAATATCTTTTTTGTATAGTTCTTCTGTCCATTCTTTCCACCTCTTAATATCTTCTGCTCTTGTTATGTCCATACATTTTTTTGTCTTTTATTGTGTCCATCTTTGCATGAAATATTCCCTTGGTATCTCTAATTTTCTTGAAGAGATCTCTAGTCTTTCTCATTCTATTGTTTTCCTCTATTTCTTTGCATTGATCACTGAGTAAGATGATCTAATCTCTCCTTGCTGTTCTTTAGAACTCTGCATTCAGATGGGTATATCTTTCCTTTTCTCGTTAGCCTTTAACTTCTCTTCTTTTCTTAGCTATTTGTAAGACCTCCTCAGACAACCATTTTGCCTCGTTACATTTCTTTTCCTTGGAGATGGTCTTTATTCCTGCCTCCTACACAATGTCATGAACCTCCATCCATAGTTCTTCAGGCACTCTATCAGATCTAATCCCTTGAGTATTTGTCTCTTCCGCTGTATAATCATAAGGGATGTGATATAGGTCATACCTGAATGATCTAGTGGTTTTGCCTACTTTCTTCAATTTAAGTCTGAATTTGGCAATAAGAAGTTTATGATCTGAGCCACAGTCAGCCCTTGGTCTTGTTTTTGCTGACTGTATAGAGCTTCTCCACTTTGGCTGCAAAGAATACAATCAGTCTGATTTCAACTTTGACCATTTACTTTACTGTCTCTCTTATGATCAGACACATGGAGATTTACCAGACACATGAGATTTACACGATCTCAGACAACTAGTCATGTTCAGAACAACTAGTCATATTCCTTCCGTCTTGCTTTTCTCTGCCATGCAAATTTGCCTTCCAGAATACCATCAAACTCTGACCACTTTCCAGAAGGTCATCAGTCATTGCTTCACTGTGCAGTGATGAAAAATTTTCCAGCTATTCTACACTCATGTTCCACAAACAAATTCCTATAATAGTCACAAGAATGTGAAGAACTGACTCATTGGTCTCCCCAGAGTTCATTAGATCTGGGTCAAAATTCTGACTTTGCCCTTTATTAATTGCTTTATGTAAGACAATCTCTCACTTTTTTTCCTGAAGAAAATGCCATAAGCCTATTACCTACCTCAAAGAGTGGTTGTGAGAGCTAAATGAGCTGAAGTGCAGAAAGCATGGTTCACACAGGGCCTGGCATATGGCGAGTGCATGGCCGATGCCCCAAACAGAACAAGACTGTTTCATACCAGCACAGCCTGTCTCTTAGTGTGACCCACTACATCTGCTCCTATTTTGATGCTTTTAGTAATCATCCTGGGCCAGCATCAACTCACTCCTTCCTCAAGTCTCCATGTCCATTTGTCTCATCTCCAGCAACTACCACACAAAACTTGAATCGTTGTATTTTCTGGAAGAATGTCCCAAAAATCTGCCCACCACATCCCTCAGTGCCTGCCATTGAATCCTCAGAGCTGTTAAAACAAGAAGCTTGCTCTTGAAGAGCCCATAGACTCCCTCCTCTCATTATTATCTGAGAGTCTGTTTCTCTTTTGTCAATCACCTCACAAATATTGTATTAAATATAATCTGTTTTGTTGTCTAGTCACTAACTTGTGTTCAACTCTTTGCTGTAGCCCACCAGACTCCTCTGTCCATGAGATTCCCCAGGCAAGAATACTGGAGTGGGACACCATTTCCTTCTGTGATTGTATATCTATAAAGTAACTATATAATAATCATTATATATGAATATAATGAAAGTCAAAATAAAAATAACTATATTATTAAAATATAAAATAATTATTACATTACATAAAATATAATATTTAAAAAATAATATTCCAAACATATGTATTTATTGATCATTCTGAAAATACTTTAAAATCTTTTATTCTCTCCTTTCCATTAATTTCTACAATTAATACCAATAGCAGTAACATATTTAAGACTGTTACTTTATTTTCCTCTGTACTTTCAAATGCTTTTAGTGAGTTTGAACTATGGACTTGGATACTATTAACATTAATAATAAACTGCATTAGTGCATATTATACTGACAAAGTATATATGTACCGAAAAGACTTTGAAAGATTTATGGATGTGGGTTAATGAGTAAACAAGTGAACGGATGATCAGCTGACTGAATAAACAAACTGATAGATAAACAAGTGAATGAATATAGACCCCTCTTAGTAGCAGCCCAAATTAGTACAAGTTCTTCTGCCCCATGCACATGCTCAGTGAAGCCAAACAAACTGAAACAGTGGTGTTTGGAGCGCAGGAAGGTTTATTGCAGGACCATGCACGAAGATGAGTTGATCATGTTCTAAAAATCCGTCCAGCTCCCCAGAGAGTTTCAGCAAAGCACTTTTAACAGCCGGGTGAGAGAAGGATTTGCAGAGTCTGTGATCAGCTCATGCACAGTCCTTTGATTGGCTGATGGTGACAGAGTGATGTCACAGGGGTTAACTTTATCAGTCCTTAGGCTCCAGGAGGCCTGGGACTATGTGCTCATGGTATCAGATAGTTAACATCTTCTATTTGGTAGGGAATTTTCTCATCAGGAAATCTGCATCAGATAAAATCAGTCCTGAATATTCATTGGAAGGACAGATGCTGAAGCTGAAGCTCCAGTAGTTTGGTCACCTGATGCAAAGAGTCAACTCATTAGAGAAGACCCTGAAACTGGGAAAGAGTGAAGTCAGAAGGAGAATGGAATGACAGACAAAGCGATAGTTGGATGGCATCACCAACTCAACAGACATGAGTTTGAGCAAGCCCTGGGAGATGAAGGACTAGGAAGCCTGGCATGCTGCAGTCCACGGGGTCACAAAAGTCAGACATGACTGATGAGTGACTGAACAACAGCACATCCGCTTAGCTGGTGCTGTCCAACTTCTCTTGTCCCCTTCTCCTCCTGCCTTCGATCTTTCCCAGCATCAGCATCTTTCCCAGTGAGGTGGCTCTGGTTGGATGACATCACCAACTTGATGCACATGAGTTTGAGTAAGTTCCGTCAGTTGGTAATGGACATGGAAGCCTGGCGTGCTGCAGTCCATAGGGTCACAGAGTGTTGGACCTGACTGAGTGACTGAGCTGAACTGACCTATTATCTATATTCTTCAGAGAGGAGCTAAACAGAGGAGAAGGGAGGAGGGGTCTCCCCCGGGAAGGCCCCATAGGATCCTGCTCAGTTACACCCACACTAGGTGACAGTTTCTCTATTAGTGACGCAGGTGGATATTAACTCAATCCCTCCTCACATCAACCCTAGGAGGTGAGAAAATTTAATTGTGTCTCCTTATACAAAAAGCTGAACCCAGTGCATTTAGGTTACTTGTGTGAACTAAAAATGCCACCTGCCATATTAGGAAGCAAGATGTTCCAACTGTCAGCCACTACCGCCACCTCCCCACTCTCACCACCCTCACGCCAACTCCCTCCTGCCAGTGACCCCTGGGGAAACTCAGGATGGAAATATAATGTCTGCCATCAAATCCTCAGCCACTGCAGTCATCCCTAAGGTTTTTTTAGTCAAATAAAACATAACTCTCAACTTTTAGGTTGTGCCTTTTTTTAATTGACACTTGTAAAATGTTACAGCAAGAAAATGACTTTGTTCACATGATTTATGTGACTCAAAAGTCTTTCTTTTTTCTACCACTTTAGTGTTTTTCCTAGTGTTGAAACATGATATATATCTCCACCCCCAGTATACACACACACACATACACACACACCACACACACATACACATATTCCATTTCACACCAACAGAGAGTGACTGTGTGTCTCAGAAACAACAGCAGAATAGCTTAATGGAATGAGCCTCAGCTTCAAGTTCCTTTAAAGACTAGTTCATTTAATAATCCATGTAAATTTTGCCCTATATTCCAAAATAAGAATGTATTTCATCATCTATCAAGAGAATGTGTCTTTGCTCTTGTTGTTCTTATTTTTCCCTGGATAGTCTAATAAAAATCACCACTCCCAAAGAAGGGCCATGTTTACACTGTGCTTCTACAGAACCCTCTCACAACAGCCATACCAACTAGATGCATTCCAGGTGAAAAACATGATCACTCACCTAAAGCCAGACAACTTGAAGTGTGAAGTCAAGTGGGCCTTAGGAAGCCTCACTATGAACAAAGCTATGGGAGGTTATGAAATTCCATCTGAGCAATTTCAAATCCTAAAAAGAAAATAATGCTGTTGAAGTGCTGCACTCAATATGCCACAAATAGGGAAGACTCAACAGTGGCCACAGGACTGAAAAAAGTCAGTTTTCCTTCCAATCCCAAAGGGCAATATCAAAGAATGTTCAAACTACCATCTAATTGCCCTCATCTCAAATGCTAGCAAAGTAACACTCAAAATTCTCCAAGCTAAGTTTCATCAGTACATGAACTGAGAACTTGCAGATGTTCAAGCTGGATTTAGAAAAGGCAAAGGAACCAGAGATCAAATTGCCAACATCTGTTGGATCATAGAAAAAACAAGAGAATTGCAGAAAAACTTCTGCTTCATTGACTATGCTAAAGACATTGACTGTGTGTATCACAACAAACTGTGGAAAATTCTGAAAGAGATGGGAATACCAGACCACCTGACCTGTCTCCTGAGAAATCTGTATACAGGTCAAAAAGCAACAGTTAGAACTGAACAAGGAACAACAGACTGGCTCCAAACTGGGAAAGGAGCATGTCAAGGATATATATTGTCACCATGCTTATGTAACTTATATGCAAAGTGCATCGCATAAAATGCTGGGCTGGATGAAGCACAAGCTGGAATCAAGATTACTGGGAGAAATATCAATAACCTCAGATATGCAGATGACACCACTCTTATTCCAGAATGTAAAGAGGAACTAAAGAGCTTCTTGATGAAAGTGAAAGAGGAGAGTGAAAAATTTGGCTTAAAACTCAACATTCAAAAAACAAAGATCATTCCATTGCTTCCCATCACTTCATGGCAAATGGATATAGAAACAATGGAAACAGAGATTATTTTCTTGGGCCTCATCACATGAAGAGGCCAAAATATTGGAGCTTCACCTTCAGCATCAGTCCTTCCAATGAATACTCAGAGTTGATTTCCTTTAGGATTGACTGGTTTGATCTCCTTGCTAGCCAAGGAACTCTTAAGAGTTTTCTCCAACACCACAGTTGGAGGGTCTGTTTTGATAGAGGGTCAAGATATATGGCATCACTTTCCAGGGATAACTGGCCTCTGTGATGGTGCCCAGGAAGCATGGGTTCTGGTCTGTTCTTTCATGCTGTTAGTGTTACAGTGACAGTCTCATGATGTGAGGGTGCCTGTGATGGTCCAGCCCTCTGTAACTGGTAACAAACAAATGCTTCCTGAAAACTGCTATTTTCTGGAAGTAAGCTATATGGAAAATTATTGAATCTCTCCTATAACAGTAAGTCTTAGTCATGTCCAACTTTTTATGACCCCATGAACTATAGCCCACCAGGCTCCTCTGTCCATGGAATTCTCTAAGCAAGAATACTGGAGTGGGTTGTCATTTCTTCCTCCAGGGGATCTTCCTGATCAAGGGATCAAACCTATTTCTTGTGTGTCTGCAGGCAGATTCTTTTATGCTTGAGCTATCAAATGGGTATATCTAATCCAGTGGTTCAGTTTGATAAAGTTCACTTCCCTCTAGATACATGTCACATTCTTCAAAATCAGCATTATTGTAAATTAAGATAGTATTTTGGTCAGCCATCTGCTTTATTCCCCAGCTGGTTCAGAACTTGGATGAGAAGATGAGTGTTACTCATGGTTCCCTCTCAAGATCTAGCTTCTTTGTGGAGAGTCAGAAACTTCAAGAAAGAAAGAATGGATTCTGTGGATCAAAATAGCACATAGAGAGATGTGGATGAGTTTGAGACACATGGCTTCGGGCCTTGGACTTCAGTACATAATGTATGAGTGGGATGTTCTGACTTTGCAGCTTGAGAGGCTTACATTGGACCATTAAGTTGGTAGCAATGTGAGTTTGCAATTGACCTTTTAGTCTTGAGGTCTGATAGACGAGTCCAAGTTCAGTTGTGTGTCACTTGGAATTCTTTCCTTGACAGAACCTGCAGTTTGATGGTGATTCTGTTCACAAGCAAGCAGCTGTCGATAAAGTAAGGGTTCTGCTTGTTAAGCTGAAAGCAAGTGGTTTTTGGATCTTACCTGTTTGTGACAAATCCAAACACTTCGGTGGAGGCTCAGGCCCCAGAGGCCAGGCCAGATGTTGACTAGGAAAGTGACCCTTGCAAGAAACAGCCTGACTTATAAAAGTATGCAAGCCTTTTCTTAAGCTTTTCTTCTGACAGCATAGCTAAGACAAAGATTTATTGTAGAGAAGAATATTTTTTCCCTATATGAGCCTTTCAGACATTAATCGAGGGAGATAGATGGACTCCAAGTAAGACAATTTACAACCAGCCTCCTTTTTACATTTTCAGTTAGAAACAATGACAGAACAGGGTAAACAGCTGGACTTTGCCTCCAGTGGATACTGGCAATGGCAGGGGCAGAGCAGAGCTGAGCCCCGCCCATATGAGAGATAAGGAGACCACATATTTCTCATTCTAGATATCAAGGAGGTCTTCCTGATTCAGTTCAGTTCAGTTCAGTCACTCAGTGGTGTCCGACTCTTTGAGACCCCGTGGACTGCAGCACACCAGGCTTCCCCATCACCAGCTCCTGGAGCTTGCTCAAACTCATGTCCGTCGAGTTGGTGATGCCATCCAACCATCTCATTCTCTGTCATCCCCTTCTCCTCCCACCTACAATCTTGCCCAGCATCAGAGTCTTTTCTAATGAGTCACTTCTTTACATCAAATAGCCAAAAGAGCTCCAGCTTCAGCATCAGTCCTTCCAATGAATATTCCTTTCCTTTAGGATGGACTGGTTTGAATCTCTTTAAAGTCCGAAGGACTTTCAAGAGTCTTCTCCAATACCACAGTTTGAAAGCATCAATTTTTTGGCACTCAGCTTTCTTTATGGTCCAGCTCTCACATCCATACATGACTACTGGAAAAACCATAGCTTTGACTATACAACCCTTTGTCAGTAATGTTTCTGCTTTTTAATATGCTAAGTTTGTCATAACTTTTCTTCCAAGGAACAAGTGTCTTTTAATTTTGTGGCTGCAGTCACCATCTGCAATGATTTGGAGTCCAAGAAAATAAAATTCCTGACTGCACATGTCCAAAAGGCTCCTCGAGGATCAAAAAGGGAGGGGGTACCACCCCATAGAATGTGGTATCAACCTACATAAGTCTCTTCACTAGAATTCATCTTGGTTAAGAGATGGGTATGCACACTGAGGAGGACCCTGAGTTAAACCAAATATGGACCCAAAGCCAAGCAAGGCAGGATGATTGGCCAGAGGGAATCTGGAAAAAATGGCCCTTGTAAGTGATTCAGATTACCATTAGGCACAACTCTCTGAGTCCACCCATGTGTCTATCCGCATGTAACCTTTTCCCCCTAATATATGCTTTTTTTGTTTCACTGCTTCCATCTCTGTGGAAACATGTCTCCCCAAAGCTGACAGCCCAGGGCCTTGTCACCAGCCACTGAGCTCGTGGTCTAGTGGCTAGGATTCAGCACTCTCACTGTTGCAGTTGACCTCAGCCTCTGGCAGGGAGCCAAAATCCTGCTTCAAGCCACTGCAGGCCAAGACCACCCGAGATTATACTGAACAGAAAACTAAGTGCTTTTTTCAAAAGGCAAAGCCACCAAATACTCTGTGGTCTATGATGCATTAGAGAATCAAGCTCATTTAACTCTAGGTCTAGGAGTCCCAAATTCCATTCTGCTTATAGAGCCAAGGGAAAGAATTATCGTAAGATCACCCTCAGATTCGTGTGGCTTCTCCACAGGTTCAGAAATTGGGAAACACTCCAAAACAAAAGACGCAGGTAAGGAAAACAAAGTAGTCGTTGTAGCAAACAACATCTGTGCTGAAGAAGTGGGAAGGCCACCTACCCAGTAGGTTAGCTGTTACCATTTCAGCTGGACATTCTGAAGACAGAAAAGCAGTGTGGCTGGGGGAGCTCTGAGGACCTGGCTCTGAATTTCAGGTATTAAGAGTGATTTCAACTCAGGAACCAGGAAGCAGCCATCCCTAGCTGAAACACCGGTGAGATTGACAGGAAACTTCACAGGGAGGCAGATTTCACAGGCCTACCCTATATGGTAGAAGAAGTCTGGGACTTAAGATGCACACTAATGGACTGAATTGTGTTCCCCTGAAATTCACATGTCAACGTGCTGACTCCCAGTGCAGCATAATGTGACCTTACCTGAAGATAACGTCTTTACACAGGTAATCAAATTAAAATGAAGTTATTGGGAAGGGCCTTGGTTCAATATGTGCGTGTGTGCTAATTCACTCCAGTCATGTCTGACTCTTTGTGGCCCTATGGACTGTAGCCTGCCAGGCTCCTCTTGTCTCCAGGCAAGAATCCCAGAGTGGGTTGCCATGCCCTCCTCCAGGGGATGTTTCCTACCCAGGGATCAAACCCTTGTCTCTTATGTCTGCTGCACTGGCAATGGGTTATTTACCACTAGCACCACATGGAAAGCCCAGTTCAATCTGACTGGCCTTATAAAAAGAGGAAATTTAGAAACAAAAATGCATAAGCAGAGAATACCAGGTGAACATGAAGTCGGCCATCTAGAAGCCAAGGAGAGAGAGCTGGAATAGACACATACTTCTCTCATAGTTCTCAGGAGGAACCAACTCAGCCAATATTGTGATTTTGGACTTGTAGTCTCCAGAACTGTGAGACAATACATTTCTGTTGTTTAGGTACCGAGTTTGTGGTACTTTGTTGCAGCACTCCTAAAAGAAATAATGACTTTACAAGGATGTATGGATATTAGGTCACTGGATCAAGCCCTCACTCCAACCAATCTTCTTGAGTGCTGAGAAATAAAAATTAACAGATTTTGGATAAAGAAAAAATAAATAAATTCAAATTAAACCTTGTGATTGGCCCTTCCACTATTGCAAATTTCTGAGCTTTGCAAGAAGGCACCACATTTCTAATGTGCTTTGCAAGTACACTTGTAGAGATTTCCTGCTAGATAAGGTAAATGCAAAGTATCAAAGTATTTAGTATTACCTCCTGCTGAGAAAGTATTCCTAATTAAGCTTAACTTTACAGATCATGGAGCCTGGCTGGTCACTGGCTTAGGCTGAAAATCATCGTGGAGAAGCTAAAAATTAAGATTTTCTCCTTTCACTCTCATTTTATTGTTGTTGTTCAGTCACTAAGTTGTGTCTAATTCTTTGCAACCCCATTGACTGCAGCACGCCAGGCTTTCCTGTCCTTCAGTATCTCCAGGAGTTTGCTCAAATTCATGTCCATTGAGTCAGTGATGCTATCTAACCATCTCATACTCTGCCACTCCCTTCTCCTTTTGCCTTCAATCTTTCCAGCATCAGGGTCTTTTCCAGTGAGTCATATCTTCACATCAGGTTGCCAGAGTGTTGATGTTTCAGCTTCAGCATCACTCCTTCCAAAGAATATTCAGGGTTGATTTCCTTAGGGTTGACCGCTTTAATCTCCTTGTTGGGCAAAGCATTCTTATGAGTCTTCTCCAGCACCACAATTTGAAAGCGTCATTTCTTCAGCACTCAGCCATATTTATGGTCCAACTCACATCTATACGCGACTACTGGAAAAACCATGGGTTTGACTATATGGACTTTTATAGGCAAAGTGATGTCCTTGCTTTTTAATATGCTGTCTAATTTTGTCATAGCTTTCCTTCCAAGGAACAAGTGTCTTTCAATTTCATGGCTGTAGTCACAGTCCACAGTGATTTTGGAGCCCAACAAAATAAAATCCATCACTTCTTCCACTGTTTCCCCTTTTATCTGACATGAAGGGATGAGACCTTCATTTTATTCTTTAGTTATTGTTATTATTATTATTATCTCTACCTGCAAGATGATCTAAGGTTTCCACAGGAAATTAACAAAAATGTAAGTGAAAGTTGCTCAGTCGTGTCTCTTTGCCACCCCATGAACTGTATAGCCCACCAGCCTCCTCTGTTCATGAGATTCTCCAGGCAAGAATACTGGAGTGGGTTGCCATGCCCTTCTCCAGGAGATCTTGCAGGCCCAGGGATCGAACCCAGGTCTGCTGCTTTGTAGGCAGATTCTTCATAGTCTGAGCCACCAGGGAATCTAAAGTTTGAGACACGTAATATTGCCACTTGAAAATTGGAATATGCTTATTTTATGACTTCTTTGACAATCTCAGAGAGGTTGACTTGCCTCGATGTATTTTGGGATCAGAAATATAATAAAGAATAAAATTTTAGCCTTGAATAACAAATGGCCATAGGATTTAATTTGTCTAATACACTGCATTATCCAAAAAATTCTGGGGTTGGGGAGAATCTATACCACCCTTCAAGGATCTAGGAGAGTAACAAAAAGCAGGAACTGGTATTGGGAGGGGACCAGCTCACTTCTAGACCACACAGCACTAAGAGTAAGCCAGCCTTTCTAGATTATTCAAAAGGCACTATAGTATGTATTTAAAAAACAGGAATGAATCCCATTAGAAAAGATTATCTTTAAAGTGACTCTATTACTGGGAGACAATTAGATTAGACATGCTTCTCTACCCTCTCCACAAAACAATGGCAATGGTCTTCCCAGAAAGCCAGATTGACTCTGTCAGCCTCCTGCAGGCATGGCAGCTGTTTAAATTCACAGCCAGTTTTTAAAGAAGAGTTACAAGATACTCCGCATTGCCTGTGATCAATACAGAGGGAGATGAGTCACATCTCTGGAATTACTGGGCCCAAACTGAAGCACATCGCAAGAAACATGAAACACCATTTAATGCAAAGTCGAGTGTCCCCACTGCTCACTGAAACCATTTACTTCTGGTTACAAGTGTTCATCTTAAGGAGACCTGCTGAGGTCAGCTGCAGTTCTACAGAAACTTCTGTTTGCACTGGTCGGCAAGGAGGACGATAACAATCTGTCTGAAGAATAAAAGGTTACAAAATGATCCTTGGATCTAAATTTGGCCAATATAGCTCAGCCAAGCTACCCAGCATCCACATGATATGCCCGTGAAGGCTTGATGCCCCAGCATCAGTCTGCCCTCCATGGAAAAAACCATAACTGTATAGATGTGCTGTGCATTTCAACCAACATTTTCGCAAACAAATCAGACCAGAACATGTGTCTCAAAAACACCCAAAGCGTTGATGTTTTTGTGTCTGAACAGTGGGAAGGGTTGAACATGGATGAAAGGAAAGATAGACGAATACAATGAAGCCATCAGCTTCCAGTGTGGCAAATCCAAACCCCTTCCTTAGCAGAGTAAAGTGAACATATATGGGAATAAAAGCAGCCAAAAAATTGCATTTCAGAGGTGACAGCAAAAAACTGCAGGTATGAGTAATTCGATTATGTAACAT
>SJYC01043990.1:0-14013 GCA_006408675.1 Madoqua kirkii | reverse complement strand
CACACACACATTTGAGCATCTAAGCATCTCTCTTTGATTAGATGTTAGAGAGATTCACGTGACTCTACCCATTTGCAGGTTTCTTTGTTCTGGCTAAAGGTTTGCTAACGCCGCCCTGTTTCCGCTCTTTCATTGACTCTATCTCTTTTTAAAACTCTTCTTGTGTTAGTGGTTTTTACTTTCATTTTACTTTCACTTTCTATATTTAAACTATTTCAAATCCTTTTAGAAATAGGCATGATATGTGTATGTACCTGTGTGCCTGAGCAAATGAACAGAAATAGGGAAGAGCAAAGATGATAACTTGTTTACAAGACTTAATTACATTTACTTTTTATTGAATGATAGTTGATTTACATGTTGTGTTAATTTCAGACGAAGAGCAAAGTGATTCAGCTATACATACCTACTTATCTATATTTTTTCAAATTATTTTCTCATATGGGTTATTATAAAATATTGAGTGGAGTGTCCTATGCTATACAGTATGTCTTGGTTGGTTATTTTTTTATACGGTAGGGTTAGGTGTTAGAATAGGGAACAGCAGTCCAGAATGGCAGTGGATAAAAGACAAGGAAGGGAAAAGCCTGTGAAAATAGAACAAAGGAAGGTCCGAGGACCAGAGTGAGGACCTCAGGTAGGACAAACAGCACTCCTGGCTAGCCCAGTTTACATAGGGCAGGTCCAAGGGTGGGAAAAAACATAAAAAGAGGAGCCAAAGCGGGCCAGGGATCTTTCTCTCCTGCATGCGCGTTCTCTCTCTCTTCACGTCTTTTGGGTAGCCATGCCTTCATACCTCGAGGTGAGTGTCCTATGCTATACAGTATGTCTTGGTTGGTTATTTTTTTATACGGTAGGGTTAGGTGTTAGAATAGGGAACAGCAGTCCAGAATGGCAGTGGATAAAAGACAAGGAAGGGAAAAGCCTGTGAAAATAGAACAAAGGAAGGTCCGAGGACCAGAGTGAGGACCTCAGGTAGGACAAACAGCACTCCTGGCTAGCCCAGTTTACATAGGGCAGGTCCAAGGGTGGGAAAAAACATAAAAAGAGGAGCCAAAGCGGGCCAGGGATCTTTCTCTTCTGCATGCGCGTTCTCTCTCTCTTCACGTCTTTTGGGTAGCCATGCCTTCACACCTCGAGGATGTATTTTCCATTATTTTCTAAATAAAATTGATTTGTTAATCCCAAACTCCTAATTCATTCCCTTCTTTTTCCCTTTGGTAACCATAAGTTTGTTTTCTGTGTCTGTGAGTCTATTTCTGTTTACATATAAGTTCATCTGCATCTTTTATTTTTTAGATTCCACATATAAGTGATATAATATGAAAACATCTTGTTTTAAATAATCCTTCATGCATTAGATGAATCTAATCTCGCCTTTCATAATCCATTCTAATGTTTAGTAACCCTCTGTGAACTAGAAATCCTTTTTTACACATCCTATTATGTTTTAAAAAATTACATTTTTGTAAGCAGAATATCTTTTTAAGTGTATTAGTGAAAGACTCATCTTCACTTAAAGGAAGAGCTAAGGAACATTTAAACATTTATCACATCTTCCTCCAAAGCCAGATTCTTAGTTTCCAATATTTGCAGAAAGGCTTAACTTAAGAGTCAACACAATTATAAGATGACTATATTATTCCAGGTGGTGTTAGTGGTAAAGAATCTGCGTGTCAATGCAGCAATCCACAAAAGACGTGGGTTTAGTCCGTGAGTCAGGAAGATCCTCTGGAGGAAGAAATGGCAACCCACTCCAGTATTCTTGCCTGGAAAATTCAATGGACAGAGGAGCATGGCAGGGCTATAGCCCATGGTATCACAGAAGAGTTGGACATGACTGAGTGACTAAGCACACACTTATTATTCAAGGGGGTTTAGTTGCAAACAACAGTAATTGATATTCCATCCACATGTAGCCCAGCATTATAACTATTCCCTATGATGCATTTTTTCTTTCTTGTTTTACAGATAGAGGTGTTTCCTCTTCCGAATAGTGTTAAGGCACAAAACCTCCTAGCCATAGAGTCTGTTTCTATCCTCCCTTATAGATAACAGTGGTCATGTGACTAAATTTTCAAAGATAAAATGCAAGAACAAATGGTCTTTATAACTTCTTCAGCCTATTAAAATTAAAAAAAAAAATCCCTTGTCTTCCACAAATCTCCTCCCCATTCCACAGAGTGGAATGTGAATATGCGGCTGGTGATCCAGCTTCAAAGACTAAGACTATAACACTCTAGAGATGTGAACATCAAGACAGAATCTAATTTCCTTCAAGAGGCTGGGGAGATGAGTTGTCTGATCATTCTGCATTATATTCATCTCAACTCACATGACAAACAATGTATTTGTAGGATTCTTTTCTACAATAGCTGGTTTGCATTATATACAGTAGTTTATTCAGACATGGAAGATTGGAATTATACTGGGTAGCTCACAAAATGATTAGAAATGTTCAAAACCAAGCTTGGAAAATAGTCAGTGACCAAGAGATACAGGATATGGCCAAAATCCTACCAAGGGTCGCTGACGTCATTCCTCTCGGAATACTTAAATCCGCCAACCACAAATGCTCCTTGAATATCCTCGGATTTTAAATTACAGATGATTCAGTTTAGATGCTGGGCACACAAAAATGACAATGTCCTCCATCATCTTACCTTTGCATATAGAACAGTCTCACAAATCATTTTCCTCATTCTTATGCTTAAAAAATAGTCTCCCACTAAAATATAGCTGATACCCATATGTTGTATATACTGTTCATTCATTCATTTCAGTCACTCAGTCGTGTCTGACTGTTTGTGATCCCATGAATTGCAGCATGCCAGGCCTCTCTGTCCATCACTATCTCCCGGAGTTCACTCAGACTTACGTCCATCACATCAGTAATGCCATCCAGCCATCTCATCCTCTGTCATCCCCTTCTCCTCCTGCCCCCCAATCCCTCCCAGCATCAGAGTCTTTTCCAATGAATCAACTCTTCATATGAGGTGGTCAAAGTATTGGAGTTTCAGCTTTAGCATCATTCCTTCCAAAGAAATCCCAGGGCTGATCTCCTTCAGAATGGACTGATTGGATCTCCTTGCAGTCCAAGGGACTCTCAAGAGTCTTCTCCAACACCACAGTTCAAAAGCATCAATTCTTCAGTGCTCAGCCTTCTTCACAGTCCAATTCTCACATCTATACATGACCACAGGAAAAACCATAGCCTTGACTAGACGGACCTTAGTTGGCAAAGTAATGTCTCTGCTTTTGAATACGCTACCTAGGTTGGTCATAACTTTCCTTCCAAGGAGTGTCTTTTAATTTCATGGCTGCAGTCACCATCTGCAGTGATTTTGGAGCCCCCCAAAAATAAAGTCTGACACTGTTTCCACTATTTCCCCATCTATTTCCCATGAAGTGATGGGACCAGATGCCATGACCTTCGTTTTCTGAACATTGAGCTTTAAGCCAACTTTTTCACTCTCCTCTTTCACTTTTATCAAGAGGCTTTTGAGCTCCTCTTCACTTTCTGCCATAAGGGTGGTGTCATCTGCATATCCGAGGTTGTTGATATTTCTCCTGGCAATCTTGATTCCAGCTTGTGTATGCAAATATAGATATACACATTAGGTATATTCATATAATACTCATAATTATCTTCTTCTCTGTGAATTGTGCTCTTCAGTATGCTATTTAAATATGTCTTTATCCATGCGGACTTTATTTTGGCATAGCTTTTCAATTTCAGGCTTTCCACAAACTCCCCTATATTCCTTTAATGCAGTTTTTCCAGAATAGTCTTTGTGTTACCCAAGAGGTAGCACGGTATATGCCCATCACTGCCTTCATTACTAAGAACTATGGTGTTGGATAAGACTCTTGAGAGTTCCTTGGACTGCAAGGAGATCAAACTAGTCAATCCTAAAGGAAATCAACCTAGAATATTCATTGCAAGGTCTGATGCTGAAGCTGAAGCTCCAATACTTGGCAACCTGATGTGAAAAGGGAATGAGGAGAAGAGGATGACAGCCCACAAGTTGGTTGGATGGCCAACTCAGTGGTCATGAGCTCCAGGAGACGGTGAGGGATAGGGAAGCCTGGCATGCTGCAGTCCATGGGGTTGCAGAGTGGGACATGACTGAGTAACTGAACAACTATATTGGTAAAAGTCTTTGTTACAAATGGAATATTTACTCTATGAATCAGCAAAGGCATATATGAGAATTCTCTTTGCTGCTCAGTGTTTGTATATTTGATAATTGGAAAAATAACTCTAGGATGAGCTCAAAGGGAACATAATGTGAGACAGACTCAGGTCAAATATCCAGTTATCATCTTGACCCTTCAAATTCTGAATATGAGTAAAGTTCTTTCTGGATCTCTCTGAAACTATTAAGAAGAACTCCAAACCTCTCAGTGCAGGCTTGTTGAATGGCTACAAATCCCTTTCAGGTAGATCAAGCAAAGTGCACGCATGTGATGCTGCCATGAAATCATTCCTTGCTGTTGCTCTTGTTTAGTTGCTAAGTCAGTCTGCCTCCTTTGCAACCCCATCTAATGTAGCCCACCAGGCACCTCTGTTCATGGGATTTTCCAGGAAAGAATACTGGAATAGGTTGCCATTTCCTTCTCTGGGGGATCTTCCCAGTATTGGCAGGCAGATTCTTTACCACTGAAGCACATGGGAAGCCCTGTGTGTGTTAGTCAATCAGCTGTGTCCAACTATTTGCTATCCAATGGACTGTAATCTGTCAGGCTCCAGTAAGGTCATTCTTTATGGGTCCCTAAGTATTTACTTTACTAGGACTTTGGATCTGGGAACTGACTCATATCTAGGAATTTGATAAGAAGTTGTGACTTTCAAAGAGATCTCAATTTTTTCCTTCATATTTTGCTTAAGTTGTATAAATCAAACAGTTATATAAATATTGATTAAGTTATATAAATCAAACAGTTGCTTAGTGAGTTATCCTTAATTTCAGTCCCTGGGACTCCATGATCTGAAAGCGATCATCAAAGCTCAGTTTCAGAGTCAGGACACGTAGTTTACCCCCCATTCAGAATGTATGAGTGTTTTTCCCACTGTGCTTCTAGTTGTCAGATGCTATTTATTTGTGTCTGGCATTCCACATACCTTCATAGCATTGAAATCAGAGAGTGCATTTCAGCTTCGTTGTCTTCTACCAGCATCATCAGCTTAGTGACAATAAACATTAAAATGTCTTTCAGAAACACTAGTATTTCCCTTCCAAATGATTTCTTAGGGCCTTAGGAAGAGCGGGTCTTCTGTACCTTCCTCTGCACTGTAGACAGAAGTAAGTGGTAAGAGGATTACACACAATACATCTACTCCAGCAGGTCTCCTGTGTTACACAGAATTCATAACATCTCTAATTACATTTAAAACCACTTCCCCCACTCTGATATTTTGAATCTAGAACTTCTTGTGCAGTAAAACATGGTCTGAACTATATTTTTCATCTTCCCTATTTCTTCTGGGCTTTCCTGGCAGCTCAGATAGTAAAGAATCTGCCTGCAGTACAGGAGACCCGGTTCAGTCCCTGGGCTGGGATGATCCTCTGAAGAAGGGCATGGCAACCCATTCCAGTATTCTTGCCTGGAGAATCCCCATGGATAGAGGATCCTGGAGGGCTACAGACCATGGGGTCTCAAAGAGTTGGACAAACTAAGAGATTAAACACAAGACTATTTGTTCTAGCGTCCTTGGAATTCATTCCCACACATAATGCTCAGACCTTTTGCTATACAACTTAACAAAGAATAAGATATTCTTTGTGTGTGAGACTTCCTCAGACACTTGAGACATGCTGCAATCTGACTCCACCTATAGGTTTGGAGAGAACAAGAGGTAGGAGACAAGGGAATGGAGAAAGTGGAAGAATTTTGCCAAACGGACAAAAGGGACATGTGGTATCCTTAAGCCAATTGAAATAATCTCTTTAGACACTGAAAATGAGTTTGTTTCAGGTGGCTCAGTAGGCTCAGAAGCCTTGTGAAGTTTGAGGAACCTTAATTCTTCCAGATGCTACCATTCAAATTCCCAGAAGCCCATTCTCTCTCAATGCATGCCCTAAGAGATTTGGAAATTGTATATTTCACCAACGTGGTAGTTCAACAAAACACAAAATCTTCTCTGCATTTGTTTTCACCCTAAGGCCTCAGCACTGCAGATATAAAACATAATAAAACAGATTATTTTAGCAGTCATAGAAAGTTCTCAGTTTTGAGTTTGTGCCTTGAGACAAGAATATAATAATTGAACTTATGGTTCTTTGTAAAGTATCCAGTGCTGTTAGTATGAATACTCCACCCTGATATCTTTGGATAATGCATATCCTTGTACTAATCTATAGCAGTGGTCATTAAGTGGCCTTCCATGGATATTCAATCCCAGTTCACAATAGGCAATGATTTAATAAATTATGTTGAGACCATATATCATAGGCTGCCAGATCCCTATCCTTTGATACTGGAAGACACTAGATTTACAGTGCTTTCAACAGTTTCAGTTCTATGAAAGCCAGATAATAATCTGAGAGTCCCTAAACTCTATAAAGAAATGAAACTCACTCCCTTAATAAATCTGTACTATAAATCTTTGCATATATATATATTCTTTGTTACAAAAAATAGAACCAAGTTCTATTTAAACAAAATACCTTGGCTGACAGAATATTGAGAAACCTATCCATGGTCAATTGCTTTAATGTCCTCAATTCTTCACCCTTCCTTGTAGGCACAGCCTTAGCCTTTGCGGTATCCACTCTCTGTGACGTGAGGAGGTGTATATTTTTCAGCACCACAGATATTGGGCTTAATCACGTGATTTAGTTGACCAACTGAATGCTAGCAGATATACTTGCTATGTGCTTGCTCAGCTGGGCCTGCTATCTCCTTTATTGCTCTCACCTTCACAAAGATATGCACTCAATAGCTGCCTTTCAAGTGAAGATGAGGGAAATGTAGACTACATCTGCACTTAAGCACAGCTTGAAGTCAAGCCCCATTAATTACAGCCAAGAAGGGCCAACCTTCTATCAATAGGAGTTTGAAACAAATGTCCATGTTAAATGCTACTGTTAAATGCCAGCATTTTGGGGGTGGAGAATTTTCTGCAGAATTACTATGGATATAGTTGATAGAAACATCCTAAACTAATTAGAATGACAAAGGAACCAAGGTTGGAATACAGACAAGGGCCACAGGAATTTAGGAATGGCCAAGACTCCACTATGAAAAAGTCTAGGATGCTACTTTAGGTACCATTACCCTGGAGACTGGCTGCTGTCTCACCATACTCCACACTCCCCAGGAACACATGGGGAGTCCACTGTGCTCACACCACTGCTCCAGAAA
The DNA here is from genome assembly GCA_006408675.1 of Madoqua kirkii. Classification (NCBI taxonomy): domain Eukaryota; kingdom Metazoa; phylum Chordata; class Mammalia; order Artiodactyla; family Bovidae; genus Madoqua; species Madoqua kirkii. The sequence continues at coordinate 6,645 of SJYC01043990.1, read as the reverse complement.
ATCATCCCCAGTGACCTCTCTCCTCATTTGCCACTCTTCTGTATTCAAAACCCAACCTGGAGCATTCAGTCAGCCAGTCCATGTCACATATCTCCACTCTAACACCAAGAACTTGGGAGAAGGAATATCTGCTTCCTTGTGGTTTGCCCCAATCTTGTGACCTATGCCAAATATGAAAGATATTTAAATTCTGGGTAGCCAAAAAAAAAAAAAAAGACAAATGTCCATTATACGTCTTTTTACCTGAAGGCTTCTCTCATAGCTCAGTTGGTAGAGAACCCGCCTACAATGCAGGAGAGCTGGGTTCAATTCCTAGGTTGGGAAGATCCCCTGGAGAAGGAAATGGCAACTCACTCCAGTATTCTTGCCTGGGAAATCCCATGGACAGAGTAGCCTGGCAGGCTATAGCCCATGGAGCCTTAAGAGTAGAACACGACTTAGCAACTAAACCACAGATGGAAATGCAGTGGAACCCACAATCCTGTCTTCAAGCCAGACCATATCTCAATACAACAGCAATAATAGCAACAAAGGTAGCTGAGATATATTAGCTAGCTGCCAACCACTGTGTTAAAAGCATGATCCATACTTTTGTCATGGATAATATATTCCACCTATAGAAATGAGGAAAATGAGGCTCAAGAAGTTTCCGTAACATATTCAAAATCAGACAGCTCATAAATATGGTAAAACCAAGAGTAAACCAGGCTGATCAGATTATAGGACTCTGACTCTTAAACATTGTGGTGTACTATTTCTCAAGTATTAAAGAATCATGTCTAGGAAATAATAAGTCCTCTATTTTTTTAAGACTAAGAGAACTGGAGACTCTATAGCATCATCAATATCCTATCCTATGCCTTAATTCCACAGCTAATTATTAGTTTTTAATTTCATCCATGCTATATTTTAATCCAGGTTTCTTTTTCTTCTGCTTACAGAGGAAATGGGAATTAACTGGTCCTACTTGAGTATCTGAAAACCTATTATTAAGCTTTCTCTCTATTTCTCTTACCCAGATTATTACAACTGATTCCTGTCTTTAAATAGATATGAGGAGTTATCTTTACTTGCTTTAATTAATTCTGAAGGGTTAAGTCTACAAGATTTTTCTAGAAGAGAAATAACTTTCCAGTTTCCCTAAATCCTGAATATTCATGGAAGTTTCTTGAGATTGGTACTCTATGTATGTGTGTGATTGTGAATGTGAGTGTGTGTATATGTGTGTGACATGATCTCTTGTTCTATTGCTTTTGTTATCAGTAGAATTTCTGAGAAGACTGACCAGTAGTTACAATGTTGTTTTTTTTTACTGATACATTGACAAAATACCAAAAAATGGTTACATGATGGAGAAGGAATGAAAAAAACAGCCTACCAGACCAGATTCTCATGGCTGAAATGCTTACTTGGTCATTAATTAACTGTGTATTATTGACAATGCACACAAAGTCATCTGACCTTTTATTCCATTGTTTGGATTACAGGATAAAAAGAAGTAATGCCACATGGAGCTCAGAGCTTAATGCAAGTGGACATCAGTGGTAGCTATCATCAGCATTGCTATTGTTTCAATATTATTTTTGTTTTTATTGTAATGGTGGTGAAAATAGCTGTAGATCTTTCAGACACACACACTGGAGCCCATTGTTTAGAATTTCTTTTCTAATAATAGTATCAATAATAAAAAACAAGTCACGTTTTTCAAGAAATTAAACTTCTACTAAAAGAATAATAGTAATATTTATTCCTGAAATTTTAAACGCATTGTTTTATAGCATCATTTTCAGAGACCCTTTAGGAATATATATACCAACAGATGGATAGATAAAAGTGAAGTGAAGTGAAGTCACTCAATCATATCTGACTTTTTGCGACCCCGTGGACTGTAGCCTACCAGACTCCTCCATCCATGGGATTCTCCAGGCAACAGTACTGGAGTGGGTTGCCATTCCCTTCTCCAGAGGATCTTCCCAACCCAGGAATCGAACCCAGGTCTCCCACATTGCAGACAGACGCTTTAACCTCTGAGCCACCAGGGAAGCCCAAATAGATAGGTATTAATGCAATCACTGTAGAGTTAGCCATACTGTCCATTCTTATATTACCATCAAATTACTAAGCTGGTTATAACCACTAGTGACTTAACTGGGATCTAGTGAAAGCCAGGTCCAGAATTTAAGTATTTCTCATAATGCTCTCTGTTCTTGCCTCAGCTTGCTGGTGTTTCCTACCCTTAAATTGGAAATCCTATTTTGAAGAGTTCCTTATAATATAACCACTAAAATATAGCACATAAGAGGTAGAAATGAGTTCACAGCAGTTGGGTGAGAACATTTGAGTGGACATCAGTGAGGAAAGGCCACTATGTGTTGGTTGGAACTATTTTCCCACATACTATTTCAGCACCTGAAGCATAAAAAATATGATAGTTTCGTGACTTGAAGTCAATGTGTTTCCAACAACACTATAAATTTTCTTTCTGACAACCCATCATGTTAAATAATGGAATTACTGAGTAAATAAAGGGCCAGATGACTCAGAGTGTTTTATGGTTAGGGGACATCATGTCATATTGTGGAAGTACAGAAAGTCCACTTTATGCAAGTTTGAGATTTCTCCTCTCTAAGATATTACCTTACATTTCGACTGCCAAGTCATAAAGAGGCAGGGGATGAGTGATGTCAATTTGAAGAACTGGGGAGTGATTTTCCTTTGGGTTTCATGACCTCCTCATCAGCTGCATAAGCAAGAATTGAGATGATTTGTATTCATGGAAACAGACAGAATTCCATGTTATAGGCAAGGAGGAAAATGACCATGGTCTGCTTATACTAATAAAGGTTACTAGCTACCTTGAGCCCTTTCAGAAGCAAGTAGGATATAGATCTTTAATATTTTAAGAAGCAAAATGTTTTAGATATCATAGCTAAGTAATAAATCAGTAGTAATACTAAACTTTTTGAGTGGGGTTGGGAAGGGGATAAAAATATGATTTAATTATTGAATCAGAAATGAGCTAGTTTGCTAAAGAACTTCCAAAAGGCCCTAGATGGTTCATGCCTTAGGATCAAAAATAGTCAAAGAGAGAGAATTATAAATAAAAATTGTTTTGTTTTTTCCTGGATAACATTTTCTGACTCTCTGTGATCCTAAGGACTGTAGCCTGCCAGGCTCTTCTGTCCATGGAATTCTCCAGACAAGTGTACTGGAGTGGGTAGCCATTTTCTTTTCCAGGGGATTTTCCTGATCCAGAGTTCAGCCCTGGGTCTTCTGAACTGTAGGTGGATTCTTTACTGTCTGAGTCACCAGGGAAGCCCTTAACACTTTCACTTTGACTATATGTTACTATATGCCTTCTACTTTTTGTGTAAAGTAATATACAGTAGAAAAGATGCTCTGAGATCCCATTTGTTTGTTTCCTTTTGTAATGTTAGTAACAGAGCCGAATTTGAGCAGCAAACAAAATAATTTTCCTCCAACACACATTCCATTAGACATCTGGAAAACATTTGAGGTCACACTTCATGATCCTCAGATGAAAGAATTGATATGAATGAAAAATGATCATGTTCTTCCAAGGAATGAAGGGATTTAAAAATGAGTTTTTATCTTCTTTCCTAGATGTATTTTCCAGTCTTTATTGAAAGCCAACAAAATGGGCTCAGAATTCAACATCAGAGAACATAAAGAAACTGGGCTTATACTTCTGCAATCAATCAAATAATCACACTTCACCAGAAACTTCAAAAGACATTTATCAATGCTCACCTTACTCTCAGTGTTTTACTCTCAGTCTTCTGCACAGCCTTGACAGGAAGCGGTTTTGGTACTTCCATCACCACCTGAATTATAGGTCCAGCTGTCAATGACCTAACAGCCCATTCATCGTGCTATAGCAAGAGGTATGTCAGTCAAGTTTTCCATTGCACAAGGAACAAGAGGAGATGAGTGGGACTATTCAAGCCTGTCCATCATGTGTCTACTTCTTGTATGCTCACTACTGAAGGATTCTCAACTCTCAGCTGATCATGAATAAAATTACATTAATTTGGGTGGCACAGATTGTCTCCATCTTTTGCTAACTTCTATTCCAAACTTAACAATTCCTCCGTTTTATTTTCCATCTAAAATATTATTATAGAAACTTCGAAAATGAAGTGCAGTCTTCTATCCTATTTTATTTTCTCTTTCTTTTATGTTCTCTCCTTTTCTCATTTTTTAATCATATAATTTCAGCCAACTCAAGGAAACCCAGCCAGTTATGAATTCAGTTCTTTTCTGTACTTTCCAAGACAATTGAAATTCCAAAGCTTCAGAGTCATGTTCATTTTTAAAAACTTTCAATGTGAAAGCTCTTGTTTCTTAATTCAAATAATAACGTTATACTGCGGAATGGTCTTTGACTACACTCTATCCAAATATTGATCGACACATGATTTTAAGTAGGATGTACTGGGATGCATTGTAAATATTTGCATCACTGATATGATAACATGTGGCTGAACTGGTTGGTAGGAAAGGACTATTGAGCAGAGTCACTCTAGTTGGCTAGTTACAATGTACAAGAATCTGTAAAAAAGAAATTGTGATTATGCACTCTGGAGGGGCATATTTTAAAGACACTGCATATCATGGACTAACATGATAAAAATCATTCTTAGAAGAGGTCAGTGGTATTCTCTAGGCTCCCCCTTAAGGAATCCATGGAACAAAAATAATTAAGAATTCCTGCTCTGATTAAGACTTCCTGCTCACAGATAGTGATTTGTTCTGTGCCTTTCTTTGGTGAGATAATGGAAGGGCTGGTGAGGCCAAGGACATATCTGGATCAGGGCCACCTGATGTCACGTGGACTTGTGACAAGTGCAGTCACGACAGGACCCCAAGCGCAAAGGAGAACTTTGTGTCTGGGGCTCATGCTCTGTAGTCACCATCTTGAAACTGTGAATTTTGATTTGGTAAAAAAGTTCATTTGGGAGAATGAAGCATGCACCAAGGACTGGCGTCTTGGCTCCACAGATACGATCTGTTCTACACCATATCTTTATCTTCCTGCCTCCCTGAGACAGATTCTTGTCTTTCCACTCCCTCCATGCTGTCCTATTTTTTAAACAAGAGGTATCACATTTTCATTTTTTATGTTAGAATTGGTGTATGCATTAACACTTATTTTATTGAAGTATAATTCATTTACAATGTTGTATTAATTACTGCTGTACAATAAAGGGATTCAGTTATACATATAAATACATTGTTTTTTTTATATTCTTTTCCATTGTGGTTTAGCGTAGGATATTGACTAGTTTTCTGTGTTATAAATAGGACTTTGTTGGTTACCTGTTCTATATATAGAAGAGTACATGCGGAAACTGCAGCCTCCCACTCCATCGCTTCCCCCTCTGCCGCTTGGCAACAGCCAGTCTGTTCTCCATGTTTATGATTCTGCTTCACAGATAGGTTCATTTGTGCCATAGTATAGAGTCCACACGTAAGTGATATCATATGGTATTTGGTTTCCTCTTTCTGACTGACTTCCCTTAGTATGATAATCCCCAGTTACATTTTTGTTGCTGCGAATGGCATTACTGCATTCTTTTTATGGCTGAGTAGTATTCCATTGTATGTACATAGGAGGTGCCACATTTTAAATAAATGTTTCATTGTAGAATTGTTTTATATTTGCAGAGAATAGTTTTTTATCTGAAGCAAATGTATAAGGATGGTACAGAGAGAACCCATATATCTAATATCTAGTTAGTAAGTAGAGGAGTTGGTGTTTGAACCCAAGATGGAGTTCAACATTCACAGTATGGAGTCTCAAGATTCACAGTCATATAAACTGATGGAACCAGCATTTTATTCCTCATTAAGGGCATTGGGAGGCCATCTAATTATCATTGGGGTTTCTGTAACTCAGCTTTCTTTTCCATCTAAATCACCTAATACCACTCTTCTTACATTCTTGCCTTTGTAAGTTGTGTTTTGTATTATTTTACACATTTACATTCATAGCAGATTGAGATATCAATACATGCAGTGGCCCTGAAAATGTGATTAGCATCTTTGGCTCTAAAAATGAATGCTAAATTCTCTAATGCCACTTTTTTGGAAATTCAGAAATCTCCAGCATCCATCGGAGAAAGAATGTGGGAAGGTCACCTTAAAGCAGGGATCAGTTCAGTTCAGTCTCAGTCCTGTCTCACTTTATGTGACCCCATGAATCCCAGCATGCCAGGCCTCCCTGTTCATCACCATCTCTCAGAGATCACTCAGACTCACGTCCATCTAGCCTGTGATGCCATCCAGCCATCTCATCCTCAGTCGTCCCCTTCTCCTCCTGCCCCCAATCCCTCCTAGCATCAGAGTCTTTTCCAATGAGTCAACTCTTTGCATGAGGTGACCAGAGTACTGGAGCTTCAGCTTCAGCATCATTCCTTCCAAAGAAAGCCCAGGGCTGATCTCCTTCAAAATGGACTGGTTGGATCTCCTTGCAGTCCAAGGGGACTCTCAAGAGTCTTCTCCAACACCACAGTTCAAATGCATCAATTCTTTGGTGCTCAGCTTTCTTCACAGTCCAACTCTCACATCCATACATGACCATAGGAAAAATCATAGCCTTTACTAGATGGACCTTAGTTGGCA
>SJYC01043989.1:0-17717 GCA_006408675.1 Madoqua kirkii | reverse complement strand
CTCAAGAGTCTTCTCCAACACCACAGTTCAAATGCATCAATTCTTTGGTGCTCAGCTTTCTTCACAGTCCAACTCTCACATCCATACATGACCATAGGAAAAATCATAGCCTTTACTAGATGGACCTTAGTTGGCAAAGTAATGTCTCTGCTTTTGAATATACTATCTATGTTGGTCATAACTTTTCTTCCAAGGAGTAAGCGTCTTCTAATTTCATGGCTGCACTCACCATCTGCAGTGATTTTGGAGCCCAAAAAATAAAGTCTGACACTATTTCCCCATCTATTTCCCATGAAGTGATGGGACTGGATGCCATGATTTTTGTTTTCTGAATGTTGAGCTTTAAGCCAACTTTTTCACTCTCCTCTTTCACTTTCATCAAGAGGCTTTTTAGCTCCTCTTCACTTTCTGCCATAAGAGTGGTGTCATCTGCGTATCTGAGGTTATTGATATTTCTCCCAGCAATCTTGATTCCAGCTTGTGTTTCTTCCAGTCCAGCATTTCTCATGATGTACTCTGCATATAAATTAAATAAGCAAGGTGACAATATACAGCCTTGACGTACTCCTTTTCCTATTTGGAACCAGTCTGTTGTTCCATGTCCAATTCTCACTGTTTCTTCCTGACTTGCATACAGATTTCTCAGGAGGCAGGTCAGGCGGTCTGGTATTCCCATCTCTTGAAGAATTTTCCACAGTTTATTGGGATACACACAGTGAAAGGCTTTGGCACAGTCAATAAAGCAGAAATAGATGTTTTTTCTGGAACTCTCTTGCTTTTTCCATGATCCATTGGATGTTGGCAATTTGATCTCTGGTTCCTCTGCTCGAACATCAGGGAGTTTATGGTTCATGTATTGCGGAAGCCTGGCTTGGAGAATTTTGAGCATTACTTTACTAGCATGTGAGATGAGTGCAATTGTGTGGTAGTTTGAGCATTCTTTGGCATTGCCTTTCTTTGGGATTGGCATGAAAACTGAACTTTTCCAGTCCTGTGGCCGCTGCTGAGTTTTCCAAATTTGCTGGCATATTGAGTGCAGCACTTTCACAGCATCATCTTTCAGGATTTGAAACGGCTCCACTGGAATTCCGTCACCTCCACTAGCTTTGTTCATAGTGATGCTTTCTAAGGCCCACTTGACTTCACATTCCAAGATGTCTGGCTCTAGATTAGTGACCACATCATCATAATTATCTGGGTCGTGAAGATCTTTTTTGTACAGTTCTTTGGTTTATTCTTGCCACCTCTTCTTAATATCTTCTGCTTCTGTCGGTCCAGACCATTTCTGTCCTTTATCGAGCCCATCTTTGCATGAAATGTTCCCTTGGTATCTCTAATTTTTTTGAAGAGATCTCTCGTCTTTCCCATTCTGTTGTTTTCCTCCATTTCTTTGCATTGATCGCTAAAGAAGGCTTTCTTATCTCTTCTTGCTATTCTTTGGAACTCTGCAGGGATAGCTCTGGGTAAACCTTTCCGGAAAAGTGATTTAGCAGTTTCCTTATTGTTGTTGCTGTTCAGTTTCTGTTGTATCCAACTCTGCAACCCCATGGAATGCATCATACCAGACTCCTATCCTTCAGTATTTTCTGATGTTTGCTCAAATTCATGTCCATTGAGTCAGTGATGCCATCCAACTATCTCATCCTCTGTTGTGCCCTTCTTCTCCTGCCGTCAGTCTTTCCCAATATCAGAATGTTTTCCAGTGAGTCCACATCAGGTGGCCAAAGCACTAGAATTCAGCTTCAGCATCAGTATTTCCAATGGGTATTCAGGGTTGATTTTCTTTAAGATTGACTGTTTTGATCTCCTTGCTGTCCAAGGGACTCTACAAATATCTAACTTTCCCAATCCAACTGATTTTCTCTGGAAAGTTCTTCTTCTTTTCCAGGCCTCCTAAATATTTAATCATTTGTTTTATTACAATAAGCAATAAGTAGTGGTCATCTGTCTCATATTTTGTGACTAGTTGACACCTGTTTCAATTTAAAAAAAATTATATTCATACTCACCAGAGTTTATAACCTCTCTTGAGCTCTCACCAGTGATCAGCAGTGAGAAGCATGAACAAGGTTGTCCCCAGAAGCCAAAAGCCTGTCTCCCTCAAGACTGAAGTACACATCCCCTGCCATGTGTCACTGCCACATGAAGAGAACTGTAATTAACCAAGATGATGAGAACTCAGTTTGGCATTCATTCTATATCCAGGATAGAAGAATAGATATCCATCATCTTTGACCTGTAGACTGATTGGAGAAGAGTTTAAAAGCAGCCCTAAGTACAGCAGTGGAAAAGTTTCTGCTAGGTTAACCATTCATTTTTCACCTGTTTCCATGGTTGAGTAAGGCTGATCTCTCTTACAGTTAGAAATATAGCCAAGAGAGCTCAAGATGTGAGTTTGAACCCTTCTTCTTGGGGGTTTGCTTTGAAGTCTTTCTAGCATTTCATTATCCCCCAGGGCTCTGAAATATCTTGTGTTTCTTGAAGCTGCACTGAATCTGGAATCCACTACATATTCTTTTTCTTTTTTTTTTTTTAATTTGGCAGAAAATCAGTTAATAACAGGTAGGATGCAAAATTAAAGCCATGTTTGCTAAGTCTGAAACACCAGAAAAAAGCAAAGGTATACAGTCGAGGGGATCTATTTTAATTAAACATCTTTATAAAAATCACCCAATTTTTATTTCGCCTTTTAAATGTTTCCAAATTATTGCTTTTCCATCTTTTATATATATCTTGTTGGGAGCAACATGGCTGAGGTCAAACGAGAGATGTGATTTCTGGGAAAGAAATGGAGACATACTGCATGAAATTTACACTTGGTGACCTTGGAATGAGAATTAGGAGAAGGTCCCAAATCTGATATCTTCAAGAGAAAATGTTTGTTTTGATGTGCTGTTTCCATAGCATATGTGTGACTTGACCTTGTAGCTGAAAACACCTTAGATCTTACGTTATTCTTCATTCAGTGAGAGAATAGCATCAAGCCACAAACATCATTTAATAATAAGGGAAAATCTTTATATTACTCTTTCCCTAAGGTTTCTGTCTTTTCAGAAGTTCAAGCACATGTTCAGAACATGAAGATATTCTACTCCATGAGTTGTGTTAATATTATTGTTTTTCAGTCGCCAAGTTGTGTCTAATTCTTTGAGACCTCAGGGACTGCAGCACGCCAGGCTCTTCTGTTCTCCACTGTCTCTCAAAGTTTGCTCAGATTTATGTCCATTGAGCCAATGAGCTATCTAACCATCTGCTGCCCCTGTTTCCTTTCGCCTTCAATCTTTCTCAGCATCGGGATCTTTTCCAATGAGTCGGCTTTTCTTATCAGGTGACCAAAGCCCTGGAGAGTCAGCTTCAGCAGCAGTCCTTACAGGGAACACTGAGGGCTGAATTCCTTTAGGATTGACTGGTTTGATCTTCTTGTAGCCCAGTGGACTCTCTAGAGTCTTCCCCAGCTTCACAATTCAAAAGCATTGATTCTATGGGGCTCAACATTCTTTATTGTCCATCTGTCACATCCATACATGACTACTGGAAAAACCATACCTTGTATCATAAGGACCTTTGTCAGCAAAGCGATGTCTCTGCTTTTTAAGATGCTGTCTGAGCTTCCCAGGTGGCGCTAGTGGGAAGAACCCACCTGCCAATGTAGGAGCTATAAGAGACGTGGGTTCAATCCCTGAGTCAGGATGATCCCCTGGAGGAGGGCACAGCAACCCACTCCAGTATTCTTGCCTGGAGATTCCCATGGAAAGGTTACAGCCCATGGGCTCGCAAAGAGTCAGACACAACAAGTGACTTAGCACACACCTATGCGAGGCTTGTCATAGCTTTTCTTCCAATGAGTGTCTTTTAATCTAATGGCTTCAGTCACTGTCTCCAGTGATTTTGGAGCCCAAGAAAATAAAATCTGTCACTGCTTCCACTTTTAAACTTGTAGTTGCCATGAAGTAATGGAACCAGATGCCATGATCTTAGTTTTTTGAATGTTGAGTTTCAAGCCAGTTTTTCCACTCCCCTCTTACACCCTCATCAAAAGGCTCTTTAGTTCCTCTTCACTTTCTGCCATTAGAGTAGCGTCATAACATAGGGTTTGCTAATATTAAAACAGACTCCTTGGGACTTCCCTGTAGGTCCAGTGGTTAAGACTCCAGGCTTTCACTGTAGGGAGCATGGGTTCAATCCCTGGCTGGGGAATGAAGATGCTGCATGCCACAGGGCATGGCCAAAAATAGATAAAAATTGATGCAAAAAAAAAAAAATCAGTGATGAACAAAAAATCAAAATTAGAAAAAGACGGAAAACAAAACCCAGATCCCTAGTCTTAAGTAAGCAATAAAGATTTGTCCTTTTGTTTCCAACTTTCTTCTTAAAAATGTCCTGAAAGTGGCAATAAAAATGAGACAGTGAGTGTTAAGATGAAATACAAAATCCATCATTGATGAGGCAAGATAAAATTAATACTCTGAAACACATTATAAGTGCTGCCAGATTCATTGAAGTTCAGTTCAGTTCAGTCACTCAGTCGTGTCTGACTCTTTGCAACCCCATGAATCGCAGCACTCCAGGCCTCCCTGTCTATCACCAACTCCCAGAGTTCACTCAGACCCACGTTCATTGAGTCAGTGATGCCATCCAGCCATCTCATCCTCGGTCGTCCCCTTTTCCTCTTGCCCCAAGTCCTTCCCAGCATCAGAGTCTTTTCCAATGAGTCAACTCTTCACATGAGGTGGCCAAAGTACTGGAGTTTCAGCTTCAGCATCAGTCCCTCAAAAGAAATCCCAGGGCTGATCTCCTTCAGAATGGACTGGATGGATCGCCTTGCAGTCCAAGGACTCTCAAGTCTTCTCCAAGACCACAGTTCAAAAGCGTCAATTTTTCAGTGCTCAGCTTTCTTCACAGTCCAGCTCACATCCATACATGAAATAGCTGATCAAGAATAATTGTGTCAATCAAATCTGGGTAATGATAATCATTAGTACTATGAATCATACAGCAATACATATGGCTCATATTACGTGGAAACAGCATGCTAGGAACGTTACCTATATTTAATCTTCACAATAACCCTGAAGTGAAATGCTAGTCACTCAGTCATTTTGATTCTTTGTGACCCCATAGACTGTAGCCTATCCAGCTCCCCTGTTCATGCAGTTCTCCAGGCAAGAATACTGGAGTGGGTTGCCATTCCCTCCTGCAGGGAATCTTTCTGATCCTTCAATCAAACCTGGGTCTCCTGAATTATAGGCAGATTCTTTACTGTCTGAGCTACAAAGAAAGCCCCTACACACAACCCTATAAGTTAGGTATTCCTATTATTTCCATATGAGAGATGAGGAGAGTGAAGCACAGAGAGTTTAAATGATCTAGTGTGCTATGTCCGCAGTAGTTCAGTCATGTCTGACTCTTTGTAACCAAATGGACTGTAGCCCACCAGATTTCTCTCTCCATGGAGATTCTCCAGGCAAGAATACTGGAGTAGGTTCCCATGCCCTCCTCCAGGGGATCTTCCCAACTCAGGGATCGAACCCAGGTCTCCCACATTGCAGATGGATTCTTTACCAGCTGAGATATCAGGAAGCCCTAAATGACCTAGTGGGTTTATGTAAATTTCCAAGGGTTGAGTAGCTAGAAAGGAGAAGTCAAAATGCAGACCCAGACAATCTGGCCCCAGAATCCACACTCCTAAACTACACAAGTTCAGTTCAGTTCAGTCACTCAGTTGTGTCTGACTCTTTGAGACCCCATGGATTACAGCACTCCAGGCTTCCCTGTCCATCACCAACTCCCAGAGCTTTGTCAAAACTCATGTCTATCAAGTAGGTGATGCCATCCAACCTCTCATCCTCTGTTCTCCCTTTCATATCCAATGTTTTGGTCTCAAGACCTCATTACACTTTGAGAATTACTGAGGATCTCAAAGAGCTTTTATTTTTGTAATTCATTTAAAATGAAAAATAAGCCCATTAAATGTTATCATGAATTTTAATGCAGTGTATCTATCTTTTACAAACCAAAATAAAATAATTAGTGAAAAAATGGCACTGCTTTACATTTTTTAAAATCTTTTAATATCTGGATGAATAGAAGAAAGCTTGATTTTAATACATTCTTCTGCATTTAATCTGGTAAGATATGTTGCTTGGTTGCACATATGAAGAAAATCTGGCTTTACACGTTATATAGTTGGAAAAGGAGCAGTTATTTTAATAAACTTTTTCAAATAATGTGTGTATTCTTCTTTAATACTAAAAACTTACAAAGTTGTAGTTTCTTAAAAGGCAGTTGCAGTGTGAGTATGAAACTACAACAATGAATATTTCTTACTCTATTGTATTAAAATCCATTGATCTAACTTGCACTTTGAATGACTCCTACCCATGCATGATTTTGTAACATGATACATTGGTCATCTGGTTCATTGAGTAAGACAGATCTTTTAAATGTTGACTCATTTCATTGTGCAATATTAAGAAATCATATTGTTAACATTACTACTAAACTCATCAGAAATATTAAGTGTTGGGAAGTTGTCAAGCTCAGAATGACACAACAAAGTTTTTCCAAACTTCTAGTTTTTGCTTGAAAATCTGACTTTTTTTAGCAGCAACAAACATTGTCACTTATCTTCCTTCCGTGACAGTCTCGATTTATTTTTGAGAAAGTATCTGCCAAATGCTCACATCTGAATAATCTTAGAGTTTCTGTCAGTTATTCGTTCATGTAAAGCTGGTGTTCCATGAAAAAGGAGCTTGTTTTCTTTTTGAGACAACCATTAGACTTCACACTCAGCAGAAGTACTCTACGTGTAATTCTCATTTGATTATGCAGGATATTTTAAAGACATGAATTTAAAGGATAGATGTAACAGAATTAGCAATTATTTATGCCTCATTAAAAACATTCTTACAGAAAGCTAAAACTAGGAGTTTTTTAAAACTGTGATCTTATCAATGTGAAAACCACAATGACAAGCAATACATTTTGTTGCTGTTGCTAAGGACCAACAGACTCAGCCACCGTTGCTTTGGCACCACTGGCATAAATAATGAAAAAGCAAATGAGGTTTTAGCACTGTTACCAAGATAGTTTTGAGCTTGCAGAACCGCTAAAAGTTTTCAGGGGCCACCGAGAGTCTGCAAACCACACTTTGAGAAACACTGAGGCATATTATACTTCCTATAAAGTTTAAAATGAACAGGCACAGTGTACATACAAAGTATTACAAAAGAAAAGGACTGTGTTATGAACTAAATGTTTGTGTCCCTTCAAATTCGTATGCTGAAGCCCTTTTCCCCAGTGTGACGATATTTAAAGAAGGGTCTTTGGGGAAGTAATCAGGTTTAGATGAGGTCATGAGGGTGGCGCTTTCATGATGGGATTTGAAGAGATACCAGAGAGCCGTGTCTCTCTGTCTCTGTCATATGAGGACACTGAGTAGGTGTCTGTCTGCAAGTGATGAAGAGAGCTCTGGCCAGACCTTGAGCATGTCAGCACTCCCATCTCAGGCTTCCAGGCTCTAGAACTGTGAGAAAAGAGATTTCTGTTGTTTAAGCCACCCAGTCTATGGTATTTTGTTATAGCAGCTTAAGCAAGGAACAGAAAAAAAAATGGCAGATGAATATAAGCTCACCAGAATTGTGCTTCTAAGCAGTAGATGAATATTAATATTATAACTAAATGTATTATCAAGAATTTAAAACAGAGAAAAACTTAGCTATTGCCTCTATAAAACAAGAGTTTAAATCTGAGATAAAAGAATTTAGGAAAAATACAGGAAGACCAAAAAATAAATAAATAAGTAAAGGTGAATAAAACTGAAAAAAAGAAGAAAAGAAGAACAAAACTAATCCTAGGTCCTTTCTGTAATAACAAAAGAAAAGAGTGAAATATGGACAACACAGAATTGAGAAAAAGTAATCAAACAAAACTGAGATAATGACAAAGTTTTAAAAGTTTAATTGATTCCCTCAAAGAAGAAAACCAATATGGTAAAAGAGAAAAAAAAAGTGTTTAAAGATATATTTAAAGAAAAATTTTCCCAATAAAAGAAAATGTGTCTCCACAGATTGAAGGCATATACTATGTTGCAGTAAACACTGGAATAGAAGGTCAACACTGAATTTAAGAGTATGGAGAACAAGTTATATATCTTCTCAATGAAGAAACTTTATGAAGTCAAGAAAAAATTCCAGTCACCATTTAAAATGAAATTTCATGGTCCACACATCATCTCATTCTGCATCAGGGTATAGAAGAAAATCAGTTCGAGAAGATTGTTGAATACTCTTTACAAAGTTCTCAAGGAAAGAATGCATTAAAAACAAATTTTATATGAAGATACACTGCCATCCAAGTAAAGGGAACAAAAAATCTGGATGTGTGAGAACTCAGAAATAAAACAGCTCTTCTTTAAAAATATATATATTAACTTATTTTAATTGGAGGCTAAGTACTTTACAATATTGTAGTGGTTTTTGCCATACACTGACATGAATCAGCCATGGGTGTACATGTGTTCCCCACCCTGGACTCCCCCCCACCTCCCTCCCATCGCATCCCTCAGGGTCATCCCAGTGCACTAGCCCTGAGCACTCTGAGCATTGAACCTGGACTAATGATCTGTTTCACATATGATAATATACATGTTTCAATGCTATTCTCTCAAATCGTCCCACCCTCGCCTTCTCCCACAGAGCCCAAAAGACTGTTCTTAACATCTGTGTCTCTTTTGCTGTCTCACATATAGGGTCATCTTTACCATCTTTCTAAATTCCATACATATGCATTAGTATACTGTATTGGAAAACAGCTCTTAAAGGAATTTCTTGATTTAAAATATCCTTAGATAAATAATCTATTAGAAGGAAAAAGTAATAAAAAAGTGATCCAAGGTGAGCTTCAAATATTCTGAATTACAGGACTCTGTCAAAAGCAAATTATTACTGAAGAATAATTTATATATCATAAACTTCAACAATACAGAATTTAAATGATTAGATAGAAACTGAGAGAGGAAACTGGAGAGAAGGTAGGATGGAGGTTTTATGAATATGCTGCTTTCCAATTAAGTTATAGTCCATGTTCAAAAAAAGAGTATTTAAAACCAAAAAATCAAGTGATAGAGATAAAAGTATATGTTTAAAGAGGAAAAGGTAAACATTGAAGAAAATAATATATTCCATTAAAATTAGATAATTTTGAAGGAGAGAGGGAAAGGAAAAGGAACCAAACATTGACAAATTTCACTGTCATTCAAATTAAGGAATAAATTATGTGCAATGAAATATATGATTGCATTAGATAATATATTTACGAGAGAAACCAACAGAATAAAAAAAATAAAAGCCTATTACAAAAAAAATACAAAAATAAAGAGATCAAACAAACTGATATACTCAAAATCTGATAACATTTCAAATCAGTAGTATGGAACTGGAGTTAGACTGGTAGGTCAGCTAGTAGCCATAGGGGAAAAATTTTTTTAATGAATCCCTACCTCAAATCTTACACAAAAATGAAATCTAGTACCAGAAGAAAAGTTTATGTATAAAAAATAATAGTGCTAAAAACAGCATGGGGAACTTTTTTCTTATAATTTTGGCTCAGGATAACCTTGCAGGGAGAAATCCAGGGGAATTAGTAACTGACATCACCCTCTCCCAGCCTCCAGTCTCTGGCCAGTGATCCCCACTAGCTAAAGCCAGATGCTGCCAGGGGGCAAGTGAGCAGATGGATACAATCCTTCACTACAGAGAAGACTGGAGAGTGGCTAGAACAAGAAACAGCTTTGGACAAGGGCGCCAAGAAGACACAATAGTGAATGGATACTCTCTTCAACAGATGGTGTTGATTAAACTCTATATCCACATGTGAAAGAAGGAAACGAAAGCCTTATCTTACACCACACACACAAATCAAAACTAAAACGTTTAGATTAATGACTTAAATGCAAGAACTGAAACTGCAAAACGTCTAGAAGAAAAAACACAGGAGGAAAGCATCACGACTTCAGTCTTGGCAATGACTGCATGAATATGAAACTGTAAGTTCAGGCAACAAAACAAAAATAAGCAAGTCAGACTACAGCAAACTAAAAGCCTTGTGAATGGCAAAGCAAATGATCGACCAAGTTGAAAAAGGCAATCTACACTGCAGAAGAAAATATTTGCTTGAAAATATATAGCTGAAAAGGGTTGATCTGTAAAGTAAAACATAAGAAACTTCTGAAACTCAATGCAAATATTAAAAACAGCTTTTCCAACCCTGCTTCAGATGGATGGATGGAATTTTCCAGGTGATTATTTTTTTTTTTATGATTCTTTCTTTCTTCCTTTTTCTTCCCTTCTTTTTTCTTTTCTTTTTCATTCACCACTAGTATACCTAGAACCAAGAATTCTGAACCTACATTTAGCCAAGTGTTCAAAAGATTTGGGGACACTGTACTTATCAACTTACCTTTCCCTTAATTATTCACATATTTTGTATGTGGTATAGTTCATACCTCTGTAAGACATTAAAACCTTTGGGGAAGGGAGTAGTATATAAACAAATTTTAAAAATCCACTTTGTACATTTGTCTCTAAACCAAGTCAGCATGAACTCTAGAGCCAGACTACCTGGGTTTGAATCTAAGCCCTATAACTTAGGACCTGGGACACCTTGGGTAGGACATGTAAATTTCCTGGGTGCCAGTTTCCTCATCTGTAGTGTAAAAGTGTGAAACTGAAAATATTAGTCTCTCAGTCATGTCTGACTCTTTGTGATCCGATAGACTATAGCCTGCCAGGCTCCTCTGTCCATGGAATTCTCCAGGCAAGAATACTGGAGTAGGCTGCCTTTCTCGTCTCCAGGGGGTCTTCCCAACCCAGGGATGGAACCCATGTCTCCTGCAGGCATTGCAGGCAGATACTTTTACCTTTTGGGCCACCAGTGAAGCAAATAAATATTAGTATTTCCCCTAAAATCATGGTGGGGATTAAATTAGTTACTATATGTTACACAGAACTGTGTCTATCACTTACAGTATGTATAATAACTAATAAAAGCCCTAACTGTGGCTAAAGTTGAACTTCCATATTATACTCAACAGTCAGGGCTTTGGTTTAGAAAGGATGTCCAGGAAATCACACTTTGGAAAGAGCAGAGGGTTGGTATAGAATAACAAATGATCTACAATTCTGATTCCCTGGTGGCTCACATGATAAAGAGTTGGAGAAGGAAATGGCAATCCACTCCAGTACTATTGCCTGGAAAATCCCATGGGCAGAAGAGCCTGGTAGGCTATAGTCTATGGGGTTGCAAAGAGTCGGACATGACTGAGTGACTTTACTTACTTGCAATGCAGGAGACCTGCGTCCGATCCCTGAGTTGGGACGATTCCCTGGAGAAGAAAATAGCAACCCATCCAGTATTCTTGCCTGGAAAGGCCCATGGTAGGAGGAGACTGGCAGGCTATAGTCATAGAGCTGCAAAGAGTTGGACACCACTGAGCGACATCACTTTCATGACATTTAACATGGCCCATTGTTTTCTGTGTGGGAAATTAAAGCCTGAGAGCCAAAGAGGTTAAGTGCATGCTCAGGTCACCCTCCCATCTTCTAAGTGGCAGGGCAAGCCACCCATATGAGTGAGTGGCCCAAGGCATATAAGCAGTGGCCTTGCTGTCATAAGTAGGAGGCTAGCCTGATGGAAAGAATTCTGGCTTCCAGCCCTGACTTCATCACTAGCCCAAGGACTGTGGGCAAGTCACTGGATTTCTCTAGATCCCTATCTAAGAACAAAGCAATAAACCATCTCCAGACCTTTTGTGTTCTCACAACTTGTAACTCCAATCATTACTGTTCTCTTTGGGTGCATGCCTGTAACTAAACTAGAAATTGTTGCAATTAGGTAGAAATAGAGCTTCATAAAGTCAGAACAGGAGATTTAACATATTCTACAATCGGGCTTTTTGACCCTGCTCTGTACTCCTGCCCAAACTTTCCCATGAAGAAATCTCTTTGAAGTCATTTTGACTCTGTTGATTAAGGAATCAGTTGTTCTAATCCCCAGACTTTGATCCCCAGATAGTCTCAAGCAGATGAAATCTCTGTCTCATAGTCACTGACCACTCTTAAAGACAGCCAGCTAAGACTGCTGCCCCATCAGCCATGCCTCGGCTGCTTTAGTGAAGCTCGTGGTGAACCTCAGCAAGGTGGTTCAAGGCCATAGTCATCATACTCCAAGGCCAAATCCTTTACTCATTCAGAAAGTATTTATGAGTCCCATCTAAGCAGCAGGCATTGCGGTAGGCACTTAGAGAACTTACATTCTAGAGAGGAAAAGACAACTATTATTTATAGAGTCATGCCAATAAAAGCACAATAACAACCATGATAAATGCTCAGAAGAAAATACACACAGTGCCACGCAACTAGAGTGCAGGGCTTTTGACCTTTCCTTCAAAGGCTAAAGAAGGATTCTCTATCACAGGGGATGGTTTAAGATAGGAGTGCTAAGGACAGGTAGTGGCACTGCTCCAGGCAATGTGAATAACATGTGCAAAGGCCATCAGTGCATGAGGAACCAGAAGACGACCAGGACCCTGAAGCCCAGAGGACTCTGAGTCAGTTCCTTCTGGGTTTATTTAAGGATAACCCTACAAAACAGATTTCTCAGTTACAGTAATACTCAAATCTCCCTCTGCCCTCATTCCTGTATCTTATCCAGCACATGGAAGCCGCCACATGGTCTTGGTTCAATCTCTCTTACTTTGAAATGAATGAAGCATTTGCCAGAAAACTTAACCAAAGGCTACCCATAATAGCTCTTTCCAAGGCTTACATTTCTTACATTTTCTACTAAAAAATTACTTTGATGATGCAATTACCAACATCTTTAACCTAGGATAACACAATCATACTGACACACATTTCAACAAATTGTTTTGTTCCAGATGGCATATTTTCCAGTAGAAATGACTTGTGTATTACCTGCTGTTAGGGAAATAGCTCACACCATATTGTGTCTTCTGGGAAAAATTTTCCCCAGGGAAATGAATATTGTGCTTTGTATATTTTCCCCCTTAAAATCAAAGAAATAAAGAGCAACAGAAAAAATTCTAAGGTGAATCATATATGAATATAATTATACATATATATTCATAAAATATATAAATATATATGTATATAAATATATTTATATATGTATATGAAAGGTATTACATATTTATTAGCAAGAAAACAAGAGTAAAATTTTGGAAGGAGCATCCATTCCCTGATCACATTAACTTGAAAACTCTGATCTTGACATAATGATATATTGAAACTATCAATTCCTTTTTTCTCTGTTATAAACATGTTTTCTTAGATTATAAAATAAAATTATAAAAGAGAATACTACTAGATAAAGCCAGAATCTTCCTTGGAAATAATAATCTGGTTGTAAATATCAGCATTCTCTTTTAAAATTGAGAAATCAAAGATTAAATGATGAAGACCTAACACTAGAACAAGAGAGCCTTCTCAAGCTTATTTGTACAAAATGCTAACTGCAGGTTGATATAACAGGTCCTAAAAATTGTAAATTTTTTTTTCCTGGCTATGCTGTGAGACTTGTGGGATCTTAGTTCCCTAACCAATAATGAAAACAGGCCCCATAAGTGAAAGTTCTAACCAATGGACTGCCAGGGAATTCCTCCCCAATTGTATGGTTTTAAAAATTAAACCTAAAGTCAGGAACAAGACAAGGGTGCCCACTTTCACCACTACTATTCAATATAGTTCTGGAAGTTTTGGCCACAGCAATCAGAGCAGAAAAAGAAATAAAAGGAATCCAAATTGGAAAAGAAGAAGTAAAACTTTCACTGTTTGCAGATGACATGATCCTCTACATAGAAAATCCTAAAGACTCGACCAGAAAACTACTAGAGCTAATCAATGAATATAGTAAAGTGGCAGGATATAAAATAAACACTCAGAAATCCCTTGCATTCCTATACACTAATAATGAGAAAATAGAAAAAGAAATTAAGGAAACAATTCCATTCACCATTGCAACAAAAAGAATAAAGTACTTAGGAGTATACCTACCTAAAGAAACTAAGGACCTATATATCAAAAACTATAAAACACTGATGAAAGTAATCAAAGAAGACACTAATAGATGGAGAAATGTTCCATGTTCATGGATGGGAAGAGTCAATATAGTGAAAATGAGTATACTACCCAAAGCAATTTACAGATTCAGTGCAATCCCCATCAAGCGACCTAAAGTATTTTTCACAGAACTAGAACAAATAATCTCAAGATTTGTATGGAAATACAAAAAACCACGAACAGCAAAGGCAATCTTGAGAAAGAAAAATGGTACTGGAGGAATCAAGTTGCCTGACTTCAGGCTTTACTACAAAGCCACAGTCATTAAGACAGTATGGTACTGGCACAAAGACAGAAATATAGATCAATGGAACAAAATAGAAAGCCCTGAGATAAACACACACACATATGGACACCTTATCTTCGACAAAGGAGGCAAGAACATACAATGGAGTAAAGACAGTCTCTTTAACAGGTGGTGCTGGAAAAGCTGGTCAAGCACTTTTAAAAGAATGGAACTAGACCACTTTCTCACACCACACACAAAAATAAACTCAAAATGGATTAAAGATCTAAACGTACGACCAGAAACTATAAAACTCCTTGAGGAGAACATAAGCAAAATACTTTTGAACATACATCACAGCAGGATCCTCTATGATCCACCTCCCAGTATACTGGAAATAAAAGCAAAAATAAACAAAGATCATTTTAGAACTAATCTGAGTCACCTAAATCTGCAGATCATTTTGCCAAAATACTGAACCTATGGGAATTCTTTCCATTTTATCTAAGACTCAACTGAATCAAAAAGAATACTGACTACTGGCACTTCACTGGTGGTAAAGACTCCACATTCCCAAAGTAGGGGGCCAGAGTTCAATCCCTGGTCAGAAAACTGGACCTGTATACTGCACATGGTGACAGAGATCCTTTGTGCCACAACTAAGGCCTGGCACATTCAAATAATTTCAAACAAACAAAGATTACTAGAAGCAAATAATACAAACTGGGCAAGAATATTCTCCTCTCAACATCTATGTTTACTTCCTCTTTTAATATTGGATTTCTCAATGGATGGGTTACAACTATTAATTTAAAATGCAGGCAGCCAAATATTTCTGAAAGATCCTCAAAGAGCTACTACTCAAGTATAGCATTCTCTACATTTTAATTCTAGAAATGTGCTACCCGAGGAAGAAGGATTGTGTTCAGCTAACTCTTTTGGCCCAAACAGATCCAAAACACTCAGCAGTTAGAAAGTTACATGGTTCTCCCTGAAGCACATTTCTCAAAGAAATTTTAATTAACTAGCAAATGAAATTACCAACTCCAGGAATTATTCTGTGCAACTGATATTACAACTTGATATCAATGAAGCATCAAATAGTCAATCAATGTAAAATCCCTAAATGAATGAATTCTCTTATATATTTTATAGCTTTGTGACCATAGCTGTCTACTAGTGATACAATATTATGAAAATTGTGGTCATGCAAATTACAGATTTGTAAGTGTGTCAGGCAAAGACCATTGTAAAGATTTTTATCAACACTATATATAGTTATATTTTTTAGGACTGATTTGTAAAAAAGCAGTATTCAGCAATAAATGCATGTGCACACTGCATGACATGGAGTACACAAAGACATCTTTTTGATAAAGTTGAACATGAAGCTGTAAAAAGCACTCTGAAAATTATAGTGTGTTTGCTCAGTCGTGTTTGAATTTTGCCACCTCATGTACTGTAGCTGCCAGACTCTGTCCATAGAATTTTCCAGGAAAGAATATGGAGTGGATTGCAATTTCTTTCTCCAGGGGATCTTCCTGACCCAGGTACTGAACCTGCATATCATGTGTCTCCAGCATTTCAGGTGGATTGTTTACACTGTGCCACTTGGAAAACTAAAAAATCATACTAGAACACATTGGAATGTGAGAACTAATAGTATAATGAACATCTAAACACTGAAAGATTGCTATGAAATAGCACATTTTTTAGCTTAGGATAATCATCAAAGGTTTTTCTTTAATTACTGATCATTCCAATTTATATGAAAAATATTGTGCTCTATGGTTACTTTGGGAAGAAAAGGCAGAGTGAAAAATTTTGAATTTTTATGACAAAAGATCAAATTGAAAGAAGAGTTCACAATATACTTAAACGTGATTGGAGCAGTCCAGTGTTTAGGCAAACTAATAATAGATTCCTAGCTTTAAAGGAACATCAGGAGACATCCAGTACAATGTTTACTTAGTGTAATAAGTATTGCTAGTGCTTCATAATTGAAAGCATTTTCTCACAAGATGACCCATCTCAACTGATGATTTTTCTCATTGTTGCAAAGCTCTTCCCACCTTCAACAGAAAACCACTTCCACAGCTTCATCACCTTGGTCCCAGCCATGATCTCAGAACAGTAACTTCTCCTTTCTCTTGGGGCAATCCTTTAAATACATGAAGATCTCTGTTAGAGGGGACTTCCCAGGTGGTGCTAGTGGTAAAGAATCCACCTACCAATGCAGGAGACACAAGAGACACAAGTTCGATTTCTGGGTTAGGAAGATTCCGTGAAATGGGAAATGACAACCCACTCCAGTATTCTTGCTTGGGAAATCCCACAGATGATCCTGGCAGGTTACAGTCCATGGGGCCACAGAGAGTCAGATACGACTGAGCATCTAAGGATCAGTTTGTTGGACAAGATCATGGAGGAGATGTGACTGCCAGTTGACCTAAGGGCTGGACCCTTTCTACTGCCCTTACAATGTACCTCCCATCTTCTGTTCCCAAACTAGCAGCCAGTTCCAAGGCCACAACCTTGAGACAGTTAGGTGTTATTGAAAACTATCTGAATACAGACCCCAGTTAAGGGTTCTATATAAACTCTTTTTAAGATTTTGGTAGTGTGGGGCCGAGACCTACTTCAAGGACCCAGATATGAAAATGCTTTGTGTGTAAATTTTCTTGTTTGGGCCAGTGTGGAGTGGTCTGCCTCTTTCTTTGGTTTCTCCTTGCCCTCCCTGGGGCCAGTTCCAAATTTCACCTGAGAAATACTGAGGTCATGAACCAACGGTCTCATTTAATATTGTCGTTTTCAGATTTGTTCGGTTTTTCTCCCAGTGCCACAGGTTGTTTCATTCCATCTAACACTAAAATTAGATTTCTAATCTCTTTTTTACGTTTATTTGACAATGTCCAGTTTTGCAAATTAGCTTCAAACACACAGTCAAGATATGATTCCCAGAAGTAGAACTTCAGTAGTTAGAAATCCTAGACTTCTACTACCTAGTTTAGACTACCTTTACTTTATGATGGCTGCTATATTTGTGAAACGATGCAGATTGCAGTGAAGTAAAACCCTGGGTAGGCAGTCTGGTACAGGTCATTTATTTTTGACTGAAATATGGTACTTAACCTTGATCCATACTAAATTTTAATTGCATTTTTTAACCCCATAATCTTTGCTATCAAAACTTTTTTAAAATCACGGTTCTGATTTTTATTTTATGGAATATCTCTTAGCATACACAACTCCTATGTTTTACTCTATTATTAAAACATACACATACACAAAAATGGATGAATTAAGAATTGCCTGTCAGAAAACTCTTAATTCCATTTATACTCAGAGGAAAA
>SJYC01043988.1:0-24954 GCA_006408675.1 Madoqua kirkii | reverse complement strand
TGTACGGGATGAACCAGGGAGATGGGAGGGGAAGGGAGGTGGGAGGGGGCTTTAGCATGGGGAGGTCGTGTACACCTGTGGCTGATTCATGTTAATGTATGGCAGAACCAATACAGTACTGTAAAATAGAATAAAGTATTAAACAAAAAAAATAAAAAAAATAAAAATTAAACAGTAACTATGATACAATGGCCCCCATTTTTCATGAAGTCATGAATATTAGTGGCCTATTATTCAAGATTTATTAGAATAAATGGTATGTTTGACTAAATAGCAGTGCAAGACTGTGGCTGATTCATGTCAGTATTGGCAAAAACCATCACAATATGTAAAGTAATTATCCTCCAATTAAAGTAAATTAATTAATAAAAATGAAAGAAAGAACAGTGCAAGAAATGACACATTTATAATAATGTGTGAGAAACAAAGATCCCAGTTTTAAGATCCAACTATGCCTAGTACAGTTTCAGCTTTAGTAGTTTTTTATAGCTTAATTTTACATAGTGTTACAGGACAGCAGCACTAGAGTCCTTAACTTAACAATAGATTCTGAATTTCCCTGAACTTCCTGGATAAGAAATGAAACATTTTAAGGAAAAATGAAAAGGATGATGTGTACTATAGATACCTATAACCCCAACAATTTATAAAACATCTTTGCCATGTTATAGAAGATCCCCTTTGTACAAAGAATTGGGAAAATGCCATTTGCACCAAGAATTGAGTGTTGGTCTAGCTTTGTGTAAAGTGGGAGAAATTGTTTTATATCTCTAGATCTCAGAAAAGTTTAAAACCACATGGTATTAAAATAGATAATATAGAAATATACCCAAGACACTGGAATATCTTTCTTCTCAATCTTCCATCCTTGAGGAATAAAGCCTTTGAAGGGGGCTCCAAGGTGTAATTTACTTCATCAGGAAGGAAGGTGTTGGCCTGATAGAAATGGGCAAGAAGAGAGCAGCTATGTAACTTAACTGAATGGAAGATGCCCCATGCCAGGCCCTGAGCTAAGAATTTACTCACCTGAGAATCTGGAAAAGACATGCAGACTCAAGAGTCAGATCGCCTCCCTAGAATGGTGACATTAACCTCTCTAAATTTAACTTCCTTCAACTATAAATAAGGATAATCTTACTACGTTCTGCATATGGGTTTTGTGAGACATAGCACTAGGAAATGATGGTGAGAAGCTTAAATTTTGATACATGGTAAGCATTCAATAAATGTTCACTTCTATTTTTATCTCACTTAAACCTCACATGATTCAGGGTCAGGACTTCAGATTCCTGATGTGCATAGAAGGAGAGGAAGACTGAAATGAATTTTCTGATTTGGCCAAGGAAATATAGTTGAGTGTCTCAGGAAAGAAATCAAAAAGAACCATCAAAATTGTACAGGGCAAGTTAGGCACTTTGGTTTTGTGAACAGGGTCCGTGTTGGTGCTAAGCCACCGCTGGTGGCACGAGTATTGAAAGTGAGACTGTGAGAAGACAGTGATGACTGAAGCATCAGCAGATGAACAGACAGAGCTACTGGGTCCTCAGGTCTGAGCATGAGGCACTTGGATGTGTAGGAATAGTTTGGGGCTCAATCTGGGAGACCCAAAACTGAGGAGGTTGGACTGTGCAGTGGAAGTGACGTGAGATGGTCCTTGGAGTATCAGTCCTAAGCTTGCTTTCTAGTAGCTGTGGGCTTCAGCCAACTTGCTGAAGCATATTCAAAATACATGCTTCAAACATAACAGAGGAATAAAAATTCCCACCACTTAGGGTTTCTGTGAAGGTTAAATGAGATGATGCAAAGTGTTTGGCACCTCATTTATGCTCAAAAGTATCAGATCTTATTATTTCAGTTATTTCAAAATGCTCTTCTTTCTTCAAACTCCACCTTCAGCCCTGGTAGAGTCCATGGAGCTATTAGTGAACAGTGTTGAGCCTGAAGGAGGTAATTTACTAATTACCACCTGGCCTTGGTGACTCAGACAGTAAAGCGTCTGCCTGCAATGCGGGAGACCTGGGTTTGATCCCTGCGTTGGGAAGATCCTCTGGAGAAGGAAATGGCAACCCACTCCAGTACTCTTGCTTGGAAAATTCCATGGATAGAGGAGCCTAGTAGGCTACACCTTCAGCCCTGGTAGAGTCCATGGAGCTATTAGTGAACAGTGTTGAGCCTGAAGGAGGTAATTTACTAATTACCACCTGGCCTTGGTGACTCAGACAGTAAAGCGTCTGCCTGCAATGCGGGAGACCTGGGTTTGATCCCTGCGTTGGGAAGATCCTCTGGAGAAGGAAATGGCAACCCACTCCAGTACTCTTGCTTGGAAAATTCCATGGATAGAGGAGCCTAGTAGGCTACAGTCCAGGGGTCGCAAAGAATCAGACACAACTGAGCGACTTTCCTTCCCTTTCCTTTACCTGTCTCTCACTCCAACAATGTGTTTAGAAAATGTGTATTTCTGTGCTTTCCTTTCCTAGGGTACTCTGGGCCTACAAAAGAAACCCTAGAATAAATTACTTCCAATCCCAGGTCCTAATGCTTAAATGTTTCCTAAGACAATCACCAACTGAGACTAGCCATTTTACAGTGTCAGCTGAATTTGCCTGAAAACAAAGAAAAACTTTAGCACAATTAAACCCATTAAGTTGGAAAGAATTGCAAGGCTCATTAAATTTGCAGAGAAAAGGATAAAGACAAAGCTTTCCAAGTCCTCTGATCATGGCCCATCGTGGAGAAAAAGGCAATTTATAAAAAGGGATCTTTAATCAAAATATAACAAAGTCTGACCTTTAAAAGGAGGAATTGAATAATCAGCCTGGAAAATAATTTTTTTTGTAATAAATTCTCCCAGCTGCACAGAAGTCCTTTGGTTGCTGGCCAGTGGAATACTGGTATAGGCTTATCTTAGCAGAGTGGCATTGAAGCTGCTTTTTAAATACTGGGGAATGGTGAGGAATCTGACTCTTCAGTGTGGTACAGAGCACATGCTAAAAAAAAAAAAAAAAGTGAGGCACAACCACATGACTTGGAGCTGCAGACGTTGAAATGCACTAGAGTCCCCAAGTTACTGGCAGATCCCAAATTCTGGCCTTCAAAGTCTTCTTCTATTTGTGATGTGGGGATTTCAGTTGGATTACACTGAGATGCCTGGAAAACACCAATTCCCAATGAAAAGCACAAGGGGCTCCATGAGGGCATTGGCTTAGAGCAAATTTGGCCTGTAAAACTTGGCCTTAGGAGTTGGCTAATGTTGTCACACACACAGAAAAGGCCATCCTGCCTGTTTCAGACTTTCTTGTTTTCTTAGTTTTCAAACTTCTCTTCTCTCACAACCTCATTTCTCTCAGCAGACAACCAAAACCAACGATTACCAGATACCGACCTAATGAAAGAAAACAATTACAAAAGAGAAATGGAAGATAGGGAAGGACAAATACAGGGAAATTCCATCTCCGTGAAATGCCTGTGTATTTAAGAACCATGTTAATTTTACTTCACAAGGAAATTTAAAGCATTTAAATGAAAATATACTTCAAAGAACTATCTGCTCTGACCTTGATAACCCAACCACAACCCTAGTTGGCCAAAAGAAACCAAGCACAAAGCAGGCTTCCCACAGGGGCAGGAGGGGGAAAAGTGTTGAATTCAAAGTAAAGCAATCCAGGTTCTTCTCTGAGCCATGAACTCCAAACATGACTTGACTCTATTACCGCCCATATCATTATGGGTTGAATTGTGCCCACTCCCAAACTCATATGCTGAAATCCTCATCCCCACTATCTCAGAATGTGACCTTATTGGGAAATATGATCATTACCTATGAAATTAGTTAAAATGAAGCCCTAATACAATATGACCAATGTCCTGACTAAAGGGGAAATTTTGGAGACAGGTAGACAAACATACTGGAAAAGGAAATGGCTACCCACTCCAGTAATCTTGCCTGGAGAATTCCATGGACAGAGGAGGCTGGTGGGCTACAGTCCATGGGGTGGCAAAGAGTCAAATATGACTGAGCAACTAACACACACACACACACACACACACACACACACACACAGAGGAAAAAGACCATGTCAACATGAAAACACAGAGCAAGGTGATGGAGAAGCCAAGGAATGCTAAAACTGCCAGGAAACCACCAGAAGTTAGAGGAGAGGCAATGACCCAGGTTTTTCCTCACTCCAGAAGCAGCCAACCCTACTGACACCTTGACCTCAGCTTTCTCAGTTTCAGATCTCTGAGACCAGAGTTGTTTAAACCACCCAGGGTGTGGTATTTCGGTATGACTGTTTCAGCACATAAATACACTTACATATCTAATGGAGTTGTGCAAGTCCCTTGATTATTTAAACCCAATCCACAAGCCCCTCTGTGTGTCAGCCACTGAGATGGGCTCTGTGTATGCAGAGGGCATCAGGCCATGGTTCTCAACCTCTTAAAATATGTGATCTCAAACAACAGTATCAGGCAAGTGTGGTTATTTAGCACTTGAGTTTTCCAAATTTGCTGGCCTACTGAGTACAGCACTTTCACAGCATCACCCTTCAGGATTTGAAATAGCTCAACTGGAAGTCCATCACCTCCACTCGCTTTGATTATAGTGATGCTTTTGAAGGCCTACTTCACTTCACATTCTAGGATGTCTGGCACTAGGTGAGTGATCACACCATCGTCATTATCTTGGTTGTGAAGCTATTTTTTGTACAGTTCTTCTGTGTATTCTTGCCACCTCTTCTTAATATCTTCTGCCTGTTAGGTCCAGACCATTTCTGCCCTTTATCAAGCCCATCTTTGCATGAAATATTCCCTTGGTATCTCTCATTTTCTTGAAGAGATCTCTAGTCTTTCTCATTCTGTTGTTTTCCTCCATTTCTTTGCATTGATCACTGAAGAAGACTTTCTTATCTCTTCTTGCTATTCTTTGGAATTCTGCATTCACATGCTTATATCTTTTCTTTTCTCCTTTGCTTTTTGCTTCTCTTCTCTTCTCTTCACAGCTATTTGTAAGGCCTCCTCAGACAGCCATTTTGCTTTTTTGCATTTCTTTTCCATGGGAATGCTCTTGATCCCTGTCTCCAGTACAATGTCACGAACCTCATTCCATAGTTCATCAGGCACTCTGTCTATCAGATCTAGTCCCTTAAATCTATTTCTCACTTCCACTGTATAATCATAAGGAATTTGATTTAGGTCATACAGTGGTTTTCCCTACTTTCTTCAATTTCAGTCTGAATTTGGCAATAAGGAGTTCATAATCTGAGCCACAGTCAGCTCCTGGTCTTGTTTTTGTTGACTGTATTGAGTTTCTCCATCTTTGGCTGGAAAGAATATAATCAATCTGATTTTGGTTTTGACCATCTGGTGATGTCCATGTGTAGAGTCTTCTTTTGTGTTGTTGGAAGAGCGTGTTTGCTATGACCAGTGCATTTTCTTGGCAAAACTCTATTAGTCTTTGCCCTGCTACATTCCTTATTCCAAGGCCAAATTTGCCTGTTACTCCAGGTGTTTCTTAACCTCCTACTTTTGCATTCCAGTCCCCTAAAATGAAAAGAACATCTCTTTTGGATATTAGTTCTAAAAAGGTCTTGTAGGTCTTCATAGAATCATTCAACTTCAGCTTCTTCAGTGTTACTGATTGGGGCATAGACTTGGATAACCGTGATATTGAATGGTTTGCCTTGGAAATGAACAGAGATCATTCTGTCATTTATGAGATTACATCCAACTACTGCATTTTGGACTCTTTTATTGACCATGATGGCTACTCCATTTCTTCTGAGGGATTCCTGCCATCCAAGGCCAAATTTGCCTGTTACTCCAGGTGTTTCTTAACCTCCTACTTTTGCATTCCAGTCCCCTAAAATGAAAAGAACATCTTTTTTGGATATTAGTTCTAAAAAGGTCTTGTAGGTCTTCATAGAATCATTCAACTTCAGCTTCTTCAGTGTTACTGATTGGGGCATAGACTTGGATAACCGTGATATTGAATGGTTTGCCTTGGAAATGAACAGAGATCATTCTGTCATTTATGAGATTACATCCAACTACTGCATTTTGGACTCTTTTATTGACCATGATGGCTACTCCATTTCTTCTGAGGGATTCCTGCCCACAGTAGTATATATAATGCTCATCTGAGTTAAATTCACCCATTCCAGTCCATTTTAGTTCACTGATTCCTAGAATGTTAATGTTCACTCTTGCCATCTCCTGTTTGGCTACTTCCAATTTGCCTTGATTCATGGACCTGACATTACTGGTTCCTATGCAATGTTGCTCTTTACAGCATCGGACCTTGCTTCTATCACCAGTCACATCCACAACTGGGTACTGTTTTTGCTTTGGCCCCTTCCCTTCATTCTTTCTGGAGTTATTTCTCCACTGATCTCCAGTAGCATATTAGGCACCTACTGACCTGGGGAGTTCCTCTTTCAGTATCCTATCACTTTGCCTTTTCATACTGTCCATGGGGGTTCTCAAGGCAAGAATACTGAAGTGGTTTGCCAGCACATTCTGTCAGATCTCTCCACCATGCCCATCCATCTTGGTTGGCCTCATAGGCACGGCTTAGTTTCACTGAGTTAGACAAGGCTGTGGTCTGTGTGATTAACTGACTAGTTTTCTGTGAGTATAGTTTTAGTGTGTCTGCCCTCTGATGCCTTCTTGCAACACCTACTGTCTTACTTGGTTTTCTCTTACCTGGACATGGGTATCTCTTCACGGCTGCTCCAGCAAAGCGCAGTCACTGCTCCTTACCTTGAATGAGGGGTATCTCCTCCCCACTGCCCCTCCTGACCTTGAACGTGGAATAGCTCCTCTAGGCCCTCTTGCGCCTCATCTCACACACTAGTAAAGTAATGCTCAAAATTCTGCAAGCCGGGCTTCAGCAATATATGAACGATGAAATTCCAAATGTTAAAGCTGGTTTTAGAAAAGGCAGAGGAACCAGAGATCAAATTGCCAATATCTGATGGATCATCAAAAAAGCAGGAGAGTTCCAGAAAGACATCTATTTCTGCTTTATTGATTATGCCAAAGCTTTTCACTGTATGGATCACAATAAACCATGGAAAATTCTTCAAGGGATGGAAATACCAGACCACCCGACCTGCCTCTTGAGAAATCTGTATGCAGGTCAGGAAGCAATAGTTAGAACTGGACATGAAACAACAGACTGGTTCCAAATAGGAAAAGGAGTACGTCAAGGCTGTATATTGTCACCCTGCTTATTTAACTTCTATGCAGAGTACACATGAGAAATGCTGGCCTGGAAGAAGAACAAGCTGAAATCAAGATTACTGGGAGAAATATCAATAACCTCAGATATGTAGATGACACCACCCTTATGGCAGAAAGTAAAGAGGAACTATAAGCCTCTTGATGAAAGTGAAAGAGGAGAGTGAAAAAGTTGGCTTAAAGCTCAACATTCAGAAAATGATGATCATGGCATCTGGTCCCATCACTTCATGGAACATAAATGGGGAAACAGTGGAAACAGTGGATGACTTTATTTTGGGGGGCCCCAAAATCACTGCAGATGGTGACTGCAGCCATGAAATTAAAAGATGCTTAATCCTTGGGAGAAAAGTTGTGACCAACCTGGACAGCATATTGAAAAGCAGGGACATTACTTTGCCAACTAAGGTCCGTCTAGTCAAGGCTATGGTTTTTCCTGTGGTCACGTATGGATGTGAGAGTTGGACTGTGAAGAAGACTGAGCACTGAAGAATTGATGCTTTTGAACTGTGGTGTTGGAGAAGACTCTTGAGAGTCCCTTGGACTGCAAGGAGATCCAACCAGTCCATTTTGAAGGAGATCAGCCTTGGGATTTCTTTGGAAGGAATGATGCTAAAGCTGAAACTCTAGTACTTTTGCCATCTCATGCAAGAGTTGACTCTCTGGAAAAGATTCTGGTGCTTGGAGGGGTTGGGGGCATGAGAAAAAGGGGACAACAGAGGATGAGATGGCTGCATGGCATCATCAACTTGATGAACATAAGTTTGAGTGAACTCTGGGCAATAGGGATGAACAGGGAGACCTGGTGTGCTGCAATTCATGGGGTCGCAAAGAGTCAGACACAACTGAGTGACTTAACTGAACTGATGCTACTGAGTATAAATTATGTACTGAAAACCAGAGTTTTAAAGTAGAATATAAAATATCTCATTAATACATTTGTATCAATTATGTGTTGAAATATTTTAAAGTACATTATTAAAATTAATTTATCCAATTTATTTTCACTTTGACTATGAAAATATTTTCAATTATATGTGTCATTTTCAGGATAGATCTATTGGACAGCATTGCTAGGAGCTCCCAGATCTAGGGGTGGAGTAACCCAGAACCAAGTAATAGGCTTGTGTCAAGGTGGTTGAGAAAATATCTTTACAAGTCTGAGAAGCCTGGAGGAAGAAATAAATCAACACAAAGAGGATATCAGGATGTGCCAAGGCCCAGGGTCTGGCCCTTTGGGAGAATTGCAAAGAACTCTTTAGGCTATCCAACAGTTCTCTGTGGAGGAGTGAGAGGTGAAAATGAAAACCCTGAAATAGTGGCATCAACTGAACACTCCCAGGGCGCTAGCATGGGCCTGAATGCGTCATACATACCTTACTAGTTTAACGCTCATTGCAGCTGCATGAGTTAGGTGCCCATTATTCTCACTTTATAGATGAGAAAACCGAGGCCTGTAAGTGTTAAGTTCATTGCCCAGGGCAATTCAGGACAAGGGTTTAATTCTGAGCCTGGACTAGCAGGTAAGAACCAGCTTGCTCTTGAAGGAGCTGTTTATCATACTAACGTATAAAATTAAGGTAGGGGCACAGAAGGGAAGGAGAGAGTAGGGACATTCATTCATTTATCTCAGAGACAATGAGGAAGCTACAGAAAGATTTAAAGCAGAAGTCTTGCATGAGCAGATTTGACTTTGAGAACAGTGGGAGCTCTGGAGTCTGTGAAGAGTGGTGGGGCTGGAGATTCTGTGTTCACATAAGAAGCTGGTTCCTTCTCCTAACCCAGAAATAAGATAATCCAGACAGCTTCCTGTTACTATGGCCTTTGAGGGATATAGAGCCCTCAGGAGGCACCTGGCAGACAGAAGATAAAGTGATCTGAGGACACAGAGCTGGTTTGACTGAGGCCTGTGGCAGGCGATGCAGAGCTCTGTCCTGTCTTCCTCAGAAGCTGCTGTTCGTTGACATCACCCATCCCTAGATGACACTTCAAGTCACGGGAAAGGCTTGTGTCAAGAGTAGGGTAACAGGAGAAATTAACGAGACTTCTGCTTTGGAGGTCCACCTCAGCACCAGAGTGACGCTAGGTTTTAACTCCAGGTTCCAGGCCTTTTTAGCTTCCCTGGGTCCCCCCAAATGTTTTTCCTCATTTCTGGGGCTTCCTCATGTGTGGGATGTATCACATATTTCCTGCAATAGTAATAAAGAAGAAATGACTCTCAGGAAGCAATGCTATTGATTCTTTAAAACACAAGTTTTCATACAGTGGTGCTTAGAATGTGAGGCCTCAGAGATCACCATTGTTTTAATTGCCCCCTCATTCTCTCTCTCACAAGCTCCACTCTGTGTGTTCTTGCCCTCAGAACCTCATACACCACACTGATGGGGCAAATATGATGATCAGGGAGTTTGTTGATATATCACTGCAAGTGATACACACATTCACAGATCTGGAAAAACAACTATTAAATGTTACTTCATATACAAACGAGCCGCTAAAGATAATTGGTAACAACTGACTTTTTAATTGACTTTTTATATGATCCTGATGAGTTACTGAGCTTCTTAAGGTGATTCACAAAGACTTAGCATCTTGATAATTTAAGGGGGAAAAAACTAGTAACAGTAAATTATTAAAGCTTGTGATCAGAAAATAACTTCTATTTCAATTGTTTTGATACTGATGTTTCTGCAAGACAAAAGAAGAGTCAGTCAATTAAGGATTTTTTTGGGGGGGGGGTTCATGCTTAAATCAAACAATTATACTAATTAAAGGTAAAGATATATGTAAATACTGTGTATTTTTTAAAAATAGGCATTTTATTACCATCGAGTACTCTGAATTCTAGAATTGCATAAACCATCTGTTGCTTTGCGGAGAACCCATTTTAATAAATAGAGAATAGGTTGAAACCAGAAATCAAAGCCTCACTTTCAGTCATACCAGCTTCTACTTATGCTGAAATTATACTATGTTTCAGTTCAGAACAGTCGCTCAGTCTTGTCCGACTTTTCGCGATCCCATGAACTGCAGCACGCCAGGCCTTCCTGTCCATCACCATCTCCCGGAGTTCACTTAGACTCACGTTCATTGAGTCAGTAATGCCATCCAGCCATCTCATCCTCTGTCGTTCCCTTCTCCTCCTGCCCCCAATCCTTTCCAGCATCAGAGTCTTTTCCAATGAGTCAACTCTTCACATGAGGTGGCCAAAGTACTGGAGTTCCAGCTTTAGCATCATTCCTTCCAAAGAAAGCCCAGGGTTGATCTCCTTCAGAATGGACTGGTTGGATCTCCTTGCAGTCCAAGGGACTCTCAAGAGTCTTCTCCAACACCACAGTTCAAAAGCATCAATTTTTCGGTGCTCAGCCTTCTTCACAGTCCAACTCTCACATCCATACATGACCATTGGAAAAACCATAGCCTTGACTAGACAGACCTTAGTCAGCAAAGTAATGTCTCTGCTTTTGAATATACTATCTAGGTTGGTCATAACTTTTCTTCCAAGGATTAAGCATCTTTTAATTTCATGGCTGCAGTCACCATCTGCAGTGATTTTGGAGCCCCCAAAAATAAAGTCTGACACTGTTTCCACTGTTTCTCCATCTATTTCCCATGAAGTGATGGGACTGGATGCCATGATCTTTGTTGCTATTTGAATATGTGGAAACAGTGTTTTCCAAAATATGGAAATACTCTCAATAACAACATTAATTAATCTTATTTATTTGCTTATTAAAAATAAGTATAAAACTTGAGCTTTTCAAAGCCAAAACCACAGACTCCTAATTGGTTTTTGCTAAATTAATGAAGTTTTACTGTACTAATTTCTAAAAGTGTGGTCCAAAGCCTAGGAAAAGCTGTTGCAATTAAAATAGAGAAAGCCAATAGATAATTTGATGAAAGACTGAATTAAAGGTCTAACTCCATCCTAACCCCCCAATTAAAGTGTTTTTATAACAATAATAGCATCTACATGAAGGTAATCCAACTATGAACATAATAGCATTATTATACTTTTCCTATACAAAACTGGTATCAGAACCATTGTGTTCAGGCCTGTGATAAGCCTTGGTCTTATTTGATCCCAAGTTTACATTAAAAAGTTACCTTGGAATGGAGTCAACTCTTGGTTCTTCTTCCCAAGTAAGTGTTACCTTCATCGTTTCCTTTAAGTTTTGTCCTCCAAAGAAAAAAAATTCTGCAATGGTAATCAGGTCACGTAATGACAGGGTTGAAATCAAGCAGGTCCCATGTAATGTCACATTTTATTTCACAAATCTGGTAACGTTTTCAAATGACTCAACCTCACTCTGTTATGTATGTTTAGATAAATGGATAAAAACATTAAGAAAGCAGTTGTCAAATGAAGTTATAGAAATGAAAGTATGGCCCATTATTGGGGATTTTTATGAAGGCCTTGAAAT
The DNA here is from genome assembly GCA_006408675.1 of Madoqua kirkii. Taxonomy (NCBI): domain Eukaryota; kingdom Metazoa; phylum Chordata; class Mammalia; order Artiodactyla; family Bovidae; genus Madoqua; species Madoqua kirkii. The sequence goes on along the minus strand of SJYC01043988.1, from coordinate 13,291 downwards.
TACGTGTAATGCGTCACTAGTTCTATTTTCAGAATACATCAACACCTTCTTGTAGCAGCCTCTAAGTCAAGGTACTGAAAAGCAGGAACTTGAGAACATTTTTGAATGAAAATCATTAAGTTTCCTAGGCAAAAAAAAAAAAAAAAAAACACTATTCAGATTCTGCTTCAATGCCTAAAATTGGGTGCAAAAGCAAAACCCAAGCTAATCTTTCAAGGACATGTCATGAGAAACAGTTTCCCAAATCTCTCTGTGAATGTCACTTTTGCTCCAGTGTACAAGACCATGTCTTAGATTCATTTTTAATAAATATAGTTTATTTGCAAATGTCCAAATGAAGATGGTTCAGATTTTTTTCTTCCTCTTAGTGATTCTCTTTACCCATCAATTGTTTTTCTTTCTAAGTTTCATTTATGTAATAAACATAGTTCTCTGGTGACTGTTAGCTAGAACCTCTTCAAAAAAAAAGAAAAAAAGCAATGAAAGTTCTTAAGTTGAACAAGGCATCCCATAAAATTACTCCAAAAGCCCAACCTTGGCATCTAACAGGAAAGCTTCTTAAAGATCAATAAGAATATGACAGTTAGGGGACTCTTTCTCTTCACTGCAGTGTAGTCTAAGGTATATTGAAGAGATGAGAAGATATCACATTTTTAGGAATGCCTAAGAAATAGTAGGCTATGGAGAATAGTCATCATGTTCCATCCGACTGGGAAAAAAAAAAATAAAACACAGTTTAAGACCATTGGCAGGGTCTGATAATCTTGTCAAATTTTGCATCAATGGACCATGAAACAAAACAAGCAATCTCAAATTCAGAGCATAATATATGCTCTTTACTGCTAAAATCAGAGACAGTCTAGGATGGTGTCATATACATAATTCAGCTGAAAAGTAAAAAAGGAGGGAGGGGAAGAGAGCCAAAATGGAGGAAAGCAGATAGAGAGGATAAAGAAAAAGTATTTTGTGAAGTATAAACTTGGGGGGAAAAGTTAAATTCATATGCTTCTTACTATCAGAAAATTAAAACATCCTCCCCCATCACTCTCTCTCTCCTGACACAGAAATAAACAAAGTCAAATGTATGACAAGAATTCTGTAATCTATTAAATGCAGGTGCCTCGAAATACATTATCTGTCCACTTCCCTGGGATACTGTTTGCTCTATTTCAGTCATACAGCTCACACTGAACATTATTCCTCTATCTATAAGCAGCCACAAACTTGTTCTGGAATTAGGTAAGGAATGATGTTTGCCTTTGGTAAAAAGCCCATTTGCTCACCTTTGAAGGGCATGGGCAAGCATCTCTAGGTTTCCTTCCAGGGTTTTGTGCTGGAACTTGCAAATAAAAATCTCATAAAAAGATTTTTGCTTCGTCTATCCCTCTCTCCATCCTGCTAACAGAAACTTACTGAGTTCCTCTTAGGTGATCAGCCTTGTGATAAAGCAGGGTATAATATGTGAATAAAAGAGAAAAAAAAATCCCCATCTTAAAGACATTTCCACTTCAGAGGCTTATAAAGCTATTACCTAATTATACAAATAAATATACAATTATAAAATTCCATGAATGACATGAAGGGAAATTCTAGGATGCTATAGAATCCTGTAATAGAAGGATCTGATTCAAAGTTTTAACATACCCTAAGAAAAACAAAGGGCTTCCCTAGTAGCTCAGTGGTGAAGAATCTGCCTTCAGTGCAGGAGATCCGGGTTCGATCCCTGGTCAGGAAGATCCCCTGCAGAAGAAAATGGCAACCCACTCCAATAATCTTGCCTGGAGAATTCCATGGACAGAGGTGCCTGGCAGGCTACAGTCCATGGGGCCCCAAGAGTTGGACGCGACTTAGCGACTAAAGAGAGAGAGAGAGAAGAAAAACAAAACAAAGAGTTCGTCTTTGTTCTTTAGGGTAGAGAGAGTATTTTGTCCATTGACCACAGCCAATAAAACACTGATGCAAAAAATATAATATTATGTTATTTGTGCTCAAATAAAAACTTCTTGGGCCTTTGTTTGCTTTTAAAACTTTTTCTGTTGCTATAAAAAATACTTCAAAAATGAATAGCAAAGATGTTTATTTCTAGTGGCTTCATATGCTAATTTAAAATAAGCTGGAGGGTTTTAAAAGGAATGAAAATAAAATATCCAAAATAGAGCAACTGCCCTGGATCAGAGTTAGTGGGTCTTAGTCCCCATTAAACATGCCCGAGCTGGGCTGCTTTGGCCAAAGTATACAGTGTCTCTGAACCTCAGTTTCTTCATCTCTATATTGAATGCCATACCCATCAACAGGATCCTTCTGTGAGGCTTACGAGCTGACGTTCAGAAAAATGCTTTGTGACCACTGGTATAGAAAGTTAGTACAAAAATGGAGGGAACAAAGGGTTAAAGAATAACACAAGTCTGAATCTCCCCTCTGAGGGGAATTGGTATTGGCTGTCCCAGAAGACTTCATTAGGTATTTGAAAGATGTCGTCCTGTATTTATCTCTAAATTGCTTACTACTCGCTAAACACATGCTCACACCAATGTTATCAGAGCCAATTATGTAGCATGTCACACTTGGTACCCTGAGAAAAATACCAGCAAATGCTTTCTGCAATAAATAACCATATGTGCCCTTGCAACCCAAATTTTACTGACAGAAGGAAATGGCATTGTTTGGAAATATATGCTGGTTGGATTCTCTTTTTTTTTTTCCTGCCCCTCTTCAAAGCATATTCAAGGACGATAGAGTGAACCTGAAAATGAGAAAAGTTCGACTTGAAAGAAAATGCCATTTTCCTTGGAGGAGTGAGGTAGTAATTCTTCCTTGAGTTCTTCTCAGTAGCAGGCACCCATATTTTCACTTTCAAAGCTTTTATATTTGTGACTGATCCCATGAAGGGCATTGCTCAAGACACACAGGCTCCAGGGCCATCTGCCTTATTTGATTAACGGGTCTATTCTGCAAAATCATGGCCTGGAGGAGACATTTTTTAACCAGTTCTCTCAGAAGGAATCACGTCGTGTTTACCTTCCAGGATTTCATGCAGGTTCTCCCGAGAGGTACATGAGATTTTATAAAAAGCCCTCATTTGCAAAATGTTCCAGAAGATTCTCCTCTGAAATAAGACTATCACACTAAGTAACTCTTTCCATTGTTGACATGTTACCATGTCAGTGACAAGGCAGTCATTATCTACAGGTATAGTATTCAAAAATAAAGCAAGATGCTTTTAAACACCATCAAGGAATAAGTCATATATGATCACATTTTAACATGTTTAGAGAGAATTCCCTATTTATTCAATTTAATTTTTTATATTTATCTTTAAATTGGAGTATAATTACTTTACAATGTTGTGTTAATTTCTGCTAAAGAATAATGTGAATCAGCAATATGTGTACATATATCCCTTCCTCTTGAGCCTGGTGGGATGAATTGAGAGAGCATATACACACTACCATGTGTAAAATTGGGGCTTCCCTAGTGGCTCAGATGGTAAAGAATCTGCCTGCAGTGCAGGAAAGCTGGGTTCGATCCCTGGGTTGGGAAGGTTCCCTGGAGAAGGGAACGCCTACCCATTTTAGTATTCCTGCCTGGAGAATTCCATGAATCGAGGAGCCTGGCAGGCTACAATCCATGGGGTCACAAACAGGAAGATATGATTGAGAGACTAACGCTTCTCATGTGTAAAACAGACATCTATTCAATTTGATCTGTTTTGTCCCTCAGGTTTTCTTTACTTAAAAAAAGGAACACCATATGCAATATGAAACTCCTCAGGTTTTTTAATGCAAACATATTTTTTATTAAAGAATGAATGCATTTATGCTAAAGAGTAGTTTACATTTGTCGTGAAGCAGCAAGCGGGTCTCCAGAAGGGGTGCTCCCCTCAGTACAACTCCATGCTTATTCTACATGCCTTAAGACAGGACCCACGCCCGGGGGCACACGGACACACACACAAATGCATACACGGACACACAGCTACACAGACCAAAACACCGACACCACTTCTCTCTGGATTCTATAAACTCTCATTTAAGGCTTCTGTAAGGTGTCCCAGGGCCCCTGACGTGGTTACCAGGATTCAAAACAGGCTCTCAGGAAGGAGCAGCAGCACCTGGAAAACTGTTCATCTGCTCTCGGCCTTAAATGTGTGGATTTCCACCAGTACTTTCAATGTCACTCAATGTTGATTCTTTGCGTTTATGATATTTAAAGATCCACCAAACCAAGAAAACTCAGGCTGTCTTAGTGAGAAGTTCTCATTAGAAATACCCAACAAACTGGCAACTCTGACCCTATGAGATCAATCCAACTGGAAGAGAAGAAGGTCAGATTTCCCTTGCGAATGGACATAGGTTCTCTGGTAAGTCTGGTTTATAGAATCCGTTCCCTACTTGAGCGCCATGTTGAGTGATGGGTCAACGCTTCCTTAGTGATACCAGCTCAGATATGAAGCTTGCCATGAGAGAGTCATCAGATAGGACCATCAACTAAATAAGTTACCATAAATTGCAGTTGAAGGAAGGACAGCCCACATGGGCTTTGTATACTCGCTGATTATTCATTCCCTTTTTCTGAACTTTCTGTGGTGGTGGTTTGAAGCTCCCACATTGTTTGACTGATTCTTTCATTTCCTTGGTTATTATTGTCTTCCCTTTTGGTGTCCTGCCATGTAGGTTGAGACTGCAATCCTGGAGGGATGGTGTAGTGGATTGGAAGGGCAGAGAGGGTGGATGGGGCAGTGGAGGAAAGGGGCTATTAGTAGTTGCAAGTATTCTAAGAAAACAGATGAAGTGAATACAATAAGAAGGTGCTACTGGATATACTATGTAATAAAAACATCGCCTTTAACTGTGAATTAACTGCCAACTATCAGGTTGTTAGTTATAAAGCTCAATAAAGCTGTGCTGATTTGCTTACTGAGGAGAGAATCTGAAACCAGCCAGGGGAGAGGAGCTCAGCATTGTTCCTTTAGCCCAGAGGCCTCCTCGTCAGCATCAGCACTCACCATCTCCCCCCACAACCAGGGATTCTATAGGTGCATCTAACATTTTTGTTGGGTTTCATAAGGCAAGTTGGAATGGTGCATTGAATAACAACTGCAGTATATTTGCCCGAGAGTGGCGAAAATCAGCACGGAGAACTCCTACAATGGAGGCATTGGAAAATGAGCCAAAAAAAGAAAAAGAAAAGCCTAGAACTTCCCTCCCCATCCACACTCCCACCCTCCTCATAGTCACAGCAGCAGCAGATTTCAATGTAACGTAATTACTTTAATAATACATTTCTTTAGATTTAGAATTGCTCTTCTGAATTTAAAAAGCTTGGTCGGCCAATAATTTGGCAGTCTTTTCATCCCAAATTTGAATCATCGCGTATCCGTCTGTCAACTTGAATTCCTTGACCAATGCTGCCTTTGCTGAAGCTCTCTCAGTTCACTCAGCCATCGTCAGATTCTAATTCCTGGGACGCCTCTTCCGAGGAGCTGTTCCTGTGGATCCGGCCATCGCTCTTCATACTGTGGAAAGTCTTCCTGAAGGCCTCCATCATGGCGTGGGCCAGCTTCTTGGCCTCCAGCTTGCTCTCACACTCCACAGCATGGCAGTCCATCTGGTAGGACAGGTCGTCATTAATCTCCCTGTAAACCCAGGCGAAGATGTTGGGGCTCACGTTGTGGTCGGCAGTGCAGTAGGCGATGCGGGCCACCTGGAAGGTATCCATGTGCACCGTGGCCTCCCCCTTGTGGTCGAGGTGATGGAGCCACACTTGGAACGGCCGGATTTCCAGAAGGGCATTGGCTGGAAAGACGTCTTCTCGAGCTAGTGTGTGCTTCTTCCAGAGCTCGATGACTGGCTTTTCTGTGCAGCCTGACAAAAACTGCATGCCTGTGGTGGGCACCTTACCCAGATAGGTCACCTGCAGATGGGAAAGAAGAAAAAAAAGAGGGAGGTCAACAGTAGGCTCTTGCTTTAGCTGTTCACTCATGTCCCCAAAGAATCAGTTTCACTCTAGAACAATGGAGAGATATCTTTATTGCCCCTTAAAAGAAGAACTATTGGGAATCCTCTGGTGGCCCAGTGGTTAAAACTCTGCCGTCCTATGCAGGGAATGTGGGTTTGATCCCTAACTGAGGAACTAAGATCCCACATGCAACAGGACAAGTAAGCCATGTGCCACAATTACAGAGCCTGTGTACCGCAACTAAGACATGATGCAGCTAATAAATACATAAATATTTTAAAAAATCATAACTGTTGTCAAAATTTATATATTTTTCTGCCTAAAAAGTTGACCCCATGACAAAGGTACTGAAATTTTTAAAACAGGGTTAGATTTTTAAAATTTAATTTCTAGAGGACTCCTCTCCCTCCCTCAATCTCCTTTTAAATTCAGAATGAATGATTATGATCTTTTACATGATTTGGCATTTCTTTGAAATTATAAACCCACTTGAAGTTGATTTTTGACCAAACACACACAGACTTTAATAAGAAAGAGTCAAAGGAATATTGCCTCTGAAAAACAAAATATGTATTAAACTTATCTCCTAGACAGATTCTCTTTGTAAATCTCTCCATGTTTGATGTCACTTAAGCTACTTATTTCTTAAAAAATGCCAAGGACACAAAAACTGTTCTATTTAACTGATGGTCTAAAGCATGATTGTTTTCTCGCCAAGGTAATGTTTAAAAATGCAGCAATAACCAGTTGTGTGTGTGTGTGTGTGTGTCCTCTCCCTCCCCTAGATCCTCCTCCCATCTCCCCATTCCACCTCTTTAGGTCATCACAGAGCAGAGCTTTCCACTAACCATCCTACCCATGGTAGTGTATACACATAAATACTACTCTCCCAATTTGTCCCACCTGATAAAAATGAAAGACCTACAGATAGGTTAAGATTAAAACCCAGGTTTATCAGATAGCTAAATGAGCAGTGCTAAAACAAAGAAAAATAATTCCAAATGATTCAAATAGCATGCTTTAAAAAACTGATTTATAATATACCAAGAAAAGATGTTCACTCTTACTTTTTCACTCATCAAGATAGACCCTCTATCACCTGGCATGTGCATTATAACCCGGCCTGCCACAGTCCATGGGCTCACAAAGAGTTAGGTAAAACTTAGTGACTGAACAACAAGAAGTATGTAATCTGGCTCAAAATCAGAGGCTCAGATATAAACACTCTTCCAAACACTTTTTGGAAGAGACCAGAAAGAGGTCCAGAGAAATGGTGAGAACTGAGCGAGGACATTTGGCCATGATGATTCTAAATCAATGTTTCTGTTCAGTGGATGATAAAGGCCACATACAAAAAGTTCAGGACACGGATGTTGAATCCTGTTGCGTGTTTTTGTGCTTCGCTTCTCTCTTAGACAAGAGTTCACTGTGTTGTCCCTTTAAAAAGATGACTTCTTAGAAAAGAAGCACAAATACAGCCCATTCTAGAAGTATTTCTTGGGAACCATTATGCACAATGGCAAGGTGCCAGGTGGGCATGGAGGAAGGGGAAGATGGAGAGGTCCAAAATCAGCATGCAGAAAGTAGTTGAATATTTGTTCAGAGCAGTGTCTTTGAGGCCACTGAGGTTGAAAATAAATCCTAGCTCCTCAGTTCACTGAGTGGGTGGTTCTGGAGAAACTGCTAGCCCTTTGCACATGCACAGATATAGCTATGATGTGAGGCAGATGGTGGAAAGGGCAGGCAAGCAGTACCACAAAGTTTCTGTTGTAGTTAAGCCATGTCCCACTCTCTGCAACCCCATGGACTGCAGCACACCAGGCTCCTCTGTCCTCTACTATCTCCCAGCTTTGTTCAAACTCATGTCCATTGAGTCAGTGATGCTCCCTAACCATCTTATCCTCTGCTGCCCCCATCTCCTTTTGTCATCAGTCTTTTCAGCATCAGGATCTTTTACAATGAGTCAGATTTTCCCATCAGGTAGCCAAATTATTGGAGTTTCAGCATCAGTCCTTCCAACGAATATTCAGGAGTGAGATATTCCTTTAGGATTGACTGGTTTGATCTTCCTGATGTCCACGGGACTCTCAATAATCTTCCCCAGCACCATAGTTCAAAAGCATCAATTCTTTTTGGCTCAGCCTTCTTTATTCTCCAACTCTCACATTCATAAATGACTACTGGAAAAGCCAGAGTTTTGACTATATGGACCAAGGCAAGGTGATGTATGCTGTCTAAGCTTGCCATAGCTTTCCTTCCAAGGAGCAAGTGTCTTTTAGTTTCATGGCTGCAGATACAGTCCACAGTGATTCTGTAACCCAAGACAATAAAATCTGTCCCTGCTTCTACTTTTTCCCCATCCGTTTGCCATGAAGTGATGGGACTTCATGATCCACGAAGTCCATGATCTTAATTTTTTGAATGTTGAGTTACAAGCCAGCCTTTTCACTTTCCTCTTTCATCCTCATTAAGAGGCTCTTTAGTTCCTCTTCACTTTCTGCCATTAGAGTGGTATTATCTGCATATCTGAGGTTATTGCTATTTCTCCTGGAGATCTTGATTCCAGCTTGTAATTCATTCAGCCCGGCATTTCACATGATGTACGCTGAATATTTAACAGAGCCAGTGATGGCACCCACCATGCTTAAGAAACACCTCTGGGAAGGAGTCAATGGATTTCAAGGCATCAGGGCTTCAAAGCTCAGACAGGAGCCCAGCAACTAGGTGGTGAAGGGTAGAAAGGAGCAGGGAGGTAAGTGCTGCAGTGGGGAAAGTCCTCACTTTCTTGGGCACATGGGACACTTTGGCTTGACCACACATTTGGCTTAAGACAGCCCTGAAGAAGAAACAGACGGTCTATGACTGCTGGATAAAAACAGGCTGAACTTTGAAAAGTGGTCTTGCATACAGTCTGAGGAGCAGGGCCTTCTCTGCTCTGGATGGAATGCCACTGAGGGTCTATAGTCCAGTGGGTACCTGGATATGATGGAGGCTGTGAACTTGGAAGACTTTACGGATGCCAGGAAGAAAGACAAGTCAGGGGGCTGCCTAGCGGAAGACTGCTGAGGCAGAAAGTGTTGCAAGAGCACAACAAGGAAGCAAGGGTGGCCTGACTTAGGAGTGGAGGTGGTGGCAAGGACAGGGAGATAGATGGGAACGATATTCAAAGAGCAAACTGAAAACCCCTGGCAATACACCGAAGCGGGGAAATGACTCAGCAAGATCCTGCAAGTGCCTGTGCTCTCCACGGAGGTGACTGCAGAACAGCTCTTTGTCACTCTGGATTCGAGTCACATTGATGGCTTTGTGAGGAAACGCACAACATAAGGTTCTTGACTTACCGAACATGCTTTCTGTGTATGGTATTTATGAGACCTTTATTATTTTTAACAACTTTATTATTTTAATTGAGGTGCAATTCACATTACATAATGTTAACCATTTATGTATGATTCAGTGGCATGTAGCCGTCAAACTGTTATACAGTCATCAGCTCTGTCTGTTCCAGAGTATTTTCATCACCACCAAAGGAGATCCAGTATCCATGAAGCAGTCACTCTTCATTTTCCCCCTGATCCAGATGCTGGAAACCACGACTATGATCTCCGTTGCTAGAGATTTACTGTTCTGGAGAGTTCACACGATTGGACTCACAAAATATGTGACCCTCAGTGTCTGGTTTCTTTCAGGCAGCATAATGTCTTCAAGGCTCATCTAAGATACACCATGTATCAATACCCCTTTCTTTTCTATGACATCTTTACTTTTGAAGTAGAAAAGCAAATGGAGGAAACTAGCATGAGAGCTTGAAGTGAAAGCATTCTTTCTTACTGTCCCCTGAGACTAGAAATAGCTATGTTTATATCTGTTATATTTGATAGAAACATTCTTCAGATGGAGACAATCTCCTTTGATGTGCTTTCATCTCTCTCTCTTCCTCTCTCTCAAACACACACAATTTTTAAAAAATTATACAGTGATTTCTATCATGATATAAATAATAAATTTTTAAAACTTTGTTACAATAAGTTGTTTATGATTCCTTCCAACGAAAAGCAGTAATAGTAAAATTAGTAATAAAAATATTTTGACAACTAAGGAAAAATGTATTCCTCATAAACATTTATTATTTAAAAACTAAAGGTTTTCAGGAAAATAACGTTTTATTTTTGGAAGTTTGCTTGAGAGAAGCATAGAGCTGAGATGATTAGCTCAAAGAATTTAATAAGACAACAATGAATGCTATGTAATAATATGTAGACATTTCTTAGGAAAACAATTTTAAAGCACTGAAGTTCAACATACACACAGATATAATCTCTTGGTACTAAACTTACCAGGAAAGTAATCTTAGCGGCCTGTTTTTACTATCATCTAAACAACTCACTAAGCATAAAGTCCCACATCATTGTTTACACAGGTCTGCAGCCAAATCAAGCCACACACTGAACAGTAACAAGAAATACTTGCATCACATTTTAGGCAAAAAGTACTCTGTGTTCATCAGATCCATCAACAGCCCTTAGGTAAGAATGGAATTTTATTATCACTAACCTGGATTTTTTAAATTGGAATATAATTGCTTTACACTGTATTCATATCTGCCATGAAACAAAGTGAATCAGCCATATGTATACATATATCCTCTCCATCTTGGACTCCTTTCCACCCCACCCCACCCCAACTATCTCACCCCACTAGGTCATCACAGAGCACTGAGATGATCTCCCTGTGCTATACAGCAATCTTCCACTAGCTATCTGTTTCACACACGGAAGGGTATATAGGTCAGTTTTAATCTCCCAACCTGTGTTTACAGACAAGACCTGTAGATCAGGTGGTGGTTCTGGGTACAAAGTGTATACTACAAAGTGTTGAGAATTCAGCAACATTGTGATGATCTAGGAAAGCTGCACAGAAAAGACAGCCTAAACAGACACTCGTTCAGTTCTAGACCACTTTATTATTATGTGAGAATCATTTCCATGTAGCTTCACTTTTCAGCCATTTATTCATCTTTCTCATCTTGGAGCTGTAAGAGAGATTTTAACATTGCATGAACACCCTAGAAACCGTGCGTCTTCTCGAAGAAAGAACCACATTCTATTGCTGGGTGCTTTTGTAAATGACACTCCCTTCCATGCCTGGGCATTTCTTAAAACTTTATTCTTATTTTATAACTGCAGAAAATAAGGTTCAAAAATCCTAACTTTTCAGGTAAAATGGAACACAAAAAATGAAGGGGGAAATATATATTTATATGCATCATGTAAATATACATTATATACTTTGACAAATATTTATTATATATGATCTGTTTATAGTCCATGGGATTTCCTAGGTGAGAATTCTGGGGTGGGTTGCCATTTCCTTCACCAGGAAATCTTCCCAACCCAGGATCGAACACAGGCTCCTGCACTGGCAGGTGGATTTTTGACTGAGCCACTGGGGAAGCCCACGCATACATTATCTGGTTTCTAAAATTTAAACACATATAATCTATTTACAATGAAACCAAAGATTCAAGAGGGAAGGGACATATGTACACCTATAGCTGATTCATGTTGATGTTTGACAGAAAACAACAAAATTCTATAAAGCAATTATCCTTCAATTAAAAAATTAATTAAAAAAAAAACTTTCAATCTAAAGAGTTTCAGACTTTTGGCATCTTTCCAAAAGTTTCCTGTGAACAGAGGGGCATAAACATGTTCTAACAGCACTAATCCTGAATATTCCATTAGCTTCATCTCACAAAGTATCACTAAGCCTGCAGATGGAGACGGGCTAAGAGCGGATTATGTGATGACGCCTCTCAACTGCGATATTGACAAGGGCTAACGTTCACACCAACTGTTTGCTGGGGCACTGCAACTTACGTCTGCTTTTAACTGGGATTTGCCACGGAGGCCAGAGGCTGCAGTGAACAGACATGCCCCTCCTCCAAGCACAGAATTAGCAAACATGCATCTAAAACACCAGAGAAAGGCTGTTTCTCCAGTGATGGCAGCTCCACTCCCGCTGCTTGGCAATACTAGGGTCTCAGCGAGGCTCTTAGCTGTGTCCTCTCTTTGATAAAAATGCACTGCATGTGTGTATGCTAGGACACCTCAGTGTGTCTGACTCTGTGCAACTCTACGGACTGTAGCCCACCAGGCTCCTCCACCCACGGGATTTTCCAGTAACCCTGCCCAAACCTTCCTAAACAGTCCAGTAATGAACTCCTCTCCTCTTCCTGTAAGGTGTGGCCAACACAAAGCATAAGTCAGGGAGTATAACTTATGCCACTGGGTAAACCTTGGGAAGTCAATGAAATTCTACTTTGTTACCTTTGGGGAACTGATAGCTTTGTCTGAAATCCCATGAGACTACATCAATTAAAAGAATATGTTAATAATTTGCATGTATATTTAGTCACTCATTTTTATCCAGATGATGCCATTCAACCATCTCATCCTCTGTCATCCCCTTCTCCTCCCACCTTCTATCTTTCCCAGCATCAGGGTCTTTTCTAATGAGTCAGTTCTTCCCATCAGGTGGCCCAGGTATTGGAGCTTCAGCTTCAGCATCAGTGAATACTCAGGATTGATATCCTTTAGGATTGATTGATTTGATTTTTAACAAAAACATGAAAGAGGTGACTCTGAGTTCTTCTCAGTGCTTTCTAGAAGGAAGCAGATGCTGTCGATCTGTCCCATTATTGGCAATGTTAGCTTAATTATTTGGTTATTTCTCTACTGTAAAGTTATTTTACTGTTTATAATGCAATGTATCCTACAGATAGATACTTTGAGATGACATAAATACTCTCCCCAAGCCTACACCCAATTTTTACCATTCATTGGTGATTCTTGCCTGAATCATTATTATAGTAATTACAAAATGGTAATATGGCATCTGGTCCCATCACTTCATGGCAAATAGATGGGGAAACAGTGGAAATAGTGCCAGACTTTATTTTTTGGAGCTCCAAAATCACTGCAGATGATGATTACAGCCATGAAATTAAAAGACGTTTAGTCCTTGGAAGAAAACTTCTGACCAACCTAGATAGTATATTCGAAAGCAGAGACATTACTTTGCCAACTAAGGTCCATCTAGTCAAGGCTATGGTTTTTCCAGTGGTCATGTATGGATGTGAGAGTTGGACTGTGAAGAAGGCTGAGCACCAAAGAACTGATGCTTTTGAACTGTGGTGTTGGAGAAGACTCTTGAGAGTCCCTTGGACTGCAAGGAGATCCAACCAGTCCATTCTGAAGATCAGCCCTAGGATTTCTTTGGAAGGAATGATGCTAAAGCCGAAACTCCAGTACTTTGGCCACCTCATGCAGAG